>JAOBRD020348372.1:0-37813 GCA_027575215.2 Hydrozoanthus sils | reverse complement strand
GGGGGGTCCGAAATTCTTATGTACTCAGATAAGGACTTAAATAGCTTTTTGTCGGAGGATAATCTAAAACGTAAATTTTGAGTTTATTTTTTGGGAACTTGTTTTTTTGCGGAATATTTTGTTTGCGAAAACTTTTTGCTGCCAAGTGTAAAAACACACAAATTTCGCAGAAATAAACCCCGGCGTATTATGTGCATGAGATTGATAGAACCTCGTTACAAAAAAAAAACAAAAACGATGAAAAACCGGGGATTTCGGACCCCTTGACCCTCCCTGCTTCAACAACAACAGACTTTTTTCGTGTTAACGCTGATGTCGGTTCACGGCCGTTAACAAACTGACTGGGTTCAAAAGGGTGAAAAAAAGCTTCCGTTACGTAAGTTAGAAACTTGATATAATATGGCTGATGAAAAGCTCTCAAAATCTTAAAAGTCCCTATAAAGCTTTTTTTACTGGCTACATTTAAACTGTTGTCATCTATGAACTCAGAATTCAAATAATCGCAAAAAAAATTCCGCGTTTAAGAATGCTTTTTAATCAAAAAAGGTTGAAATTTAAATTTTGAGCGAGCAAGCCGGGGACTGGTAACCTGTAACGTAGCAGCAGTGAGTTATGTGGATATTGATTAAAAAATTTTCATTTCTATTCTAAAAGATAAACTTTTTTTATTTCAAACAATTTCAAGGGAATAACTCATTGACTAAAGTTTTAGCAACATGACAATTGTATAGCCAGAATTCGTATTGTTTTGAGATAATAAAAATTGTCTCTGTCTCATGAGCCATGCCTCATGCTATACGCCAGCATTGCACGTTTCAAGGTTAAAAAATGTAACAGGAACAGTGAGAATCTTTTATTTTCGAAAATCACAATTACTAAAGGGTTCTACTTTTCTTCTAAAATTAAAAAAGTGAGCTTTATAGTGATTTTAAATGTTTTTCTTGTATACTTAGGTACTGACATACGCTTTGCTGCACATGGCAGCCCTTACTACTCGCCTGAGAAAATGTTGGCCTTACTCAAGGCTCAGCGGCCGAAAATGGATGGACTGTGGTCACAAGTGGAGATGATAGGTATAGATGAGTGTGCAAGAGAACCATGTGATACTGGGCCTTGTAGGAATCAACTTTCTTATGATGGAAAAGTGGAAACAGTACAATTTTTGGATAAATCGTTTACTTCTTTGAAAACTAGTTTGACCGCCGTGTGTGAACCCTGTCAAGAGCGAGACAATTCGCGCCAAAAGTGTAAGCCTGGCGTGTGTTTGAATGGAGGAACCTGCCGAAACGCACCGATAGGTAAGTCAGCACAACCGTTGTGTAACGCATAAGTTGATATATACAGACTGGTTATGAAAGCCGGAAACTTCAAAAGGGAAACACAAAGTATGTATGAAGGTGTTGAATGGGGCCAGAAGTTGAACGAACTGTGATCAAGTACATTCTTTGTTTCAGGTGTAAGTGAGAATGTTTTAAGTTATCTGATTACTTGTTGATTTTCATTTCAAAACCTTTTGTATTTTGTGCACCTTGAGCACTAGTAAACAAAAGAAAATGACGAAAAAAGATCTACAGCAATGGTTTCATGAACAGTCCCTACAAATTAATTACGGTATACTTAACCGTTGTGTAACGCAACATTGGCATTGTGCAGCGCTTTACTTTTCTTCTACGCAACCAATTGTGTTATTTTTTGGCTTGTTGTTTGGTATTAGTGTAAGTTATTGTGAAGTGAGTCACGTAGCGTTACCCTGTTATGTAACGCTAGAAGTGTGACGTTTCACGAGCTATACGCCAATGATATGTAATGACTGTCTGCTGTGATCTTGTTTGTTTTTGAGGTTAAAATATTTGAAGTGATCTGTACCGTTTAAACTGTTCAGGTCACGTCTGTGATTGCCCAGTCGGTCTCCATGGTGATAACTGCGAATTAACAACAAGAAGTTTCAAACCTGGGGAGTGGGTTTGGTTCTCTCCACTACGTCAGTGCCGCGACAGTCTGCTGTCGTTGGAGTTTGCCACGAAAGACCCCAGCGGGCTTCTTTTGTACAGCGGTCCTACATCCGCTTTGGAGCTTACGGACCTGCGAGACTACATTGTTGTTACACTGCTTGATGGCGATCTAATAGTTTCCATGTCGGTTGGGGATTCTAGGGATCTAGTCAACCTGGAGATAACTGATGCAGGAGAGCTGGACGATGGACAGTGGCATATGGTAGAAGTACGACGAAGCCACACGGCAAGTTGGTTATAACTGTATTAGCAGTAGTAGCAGCATAGTTATTAATAATAGTAAATAAATTTATGTCAGTGACGCATCTAACCTTTATGACTGCTTTGTTTGTTGTTAGGAAGTTGTTGTGACAGTTGACAAGTGTCGGTTGTCAAGGGTGATAGAGAAAGATGGCCGGAGGAGTGAAGACAGATCTCGTTGCGAGGCGAAGGCACGTTTCAAGAGAAACTTTTTCAAGTAAGTGAGAGAGCGAAAAGCAAGACAAGTTTTCAGTTAAAGCATCGACTATAGCTTTGCATGCAAGCAGTGCACAAGTTTTAAAAAAGTACGCAGCTGTTTCATCATAAATGAATCAAAGGTAATTTTGTCTTGACAGAAATGGTTGAGAATATTCAAAAACGAAATTTTTATCTTTATATATTAATAGCGACACAAACTTTCTAACGTTTTGAAAATTGAGAAAATCAAGAAAAAACTTGAGGTCACTAGTCTTCTTATACCGAATAGTCTCGTACACAACCCGAAAAGTGAACACCCTGTAGACGAACTCTCGTAATGGCATTTCGACGACTCGCTTTATTCGTGCGGGACTCCACCAATTCCAACGAAAAAAGGTGTTTTTCAAAACTTAGTGTATTGTTTAATTATAAATTTCAGTTCCTTCCCGCTGGAATTTCTGAATACTTTACTTTAGTTCGTTAGTTAGGCTGTGCATGTGCGCCAACAGTCTAATTTTGTCAGCGGTACCTTGAAAACGAAAGGGTCTACTCGAAAACAAAGTACAAAGCAGCTGCCAATTAAAGTGCATATGAAATGAATTTTTTTTAATGTTTTCAACTGACGACATGACTTTGGTAGTTCAGGCATGTTTACATTTTTTAAAACCTGCTGCTAATCCATAACCTTTGGATGAGTTTAAGCCAAACTTGGGCTGATGGTGTTTCTCGGGTTAATAGGTCATCAATCCGAGTTTGGCTAAAATTCACCAAAAGGCATAGATTGGCAGCAGATTTAAAAACTGCAAAGTTGCCAGAACCTTTAGTGACATCATCAGTTGAAAACATTAAATGTTGATAGCTAGAGAACCATGAATGATTTTGACAATTTTTTTCACCGCTATTCCTTATTTAGCAAGGTCGATCCTCGGAGAAAACAATTTTTTCAGTTCTTATGTACTTTTTAAAAATCTATGTCAGTTGTTGTTAATGCCATTTGGAAAAGGGACAAAATAATGAGTAAAAACAATGACACACCTTCTTGTAATCTTATTTGTAAGAAATACTTTTTTCCTCTTAAGCGCTGGGTCAACTTTTCACCCATACCTCTGGGGATAACTCTGTAGTCTCTGTTGCTCACCCATACCACTGGGGATAACTCTGTAGTCTCTGTTGCTCTAATAATGGATTAGTTATAATTAGACAATAATATACTGTACTGTGTGTTTACAGTCCTCATACGTAATACATTTAAGACTAGTTATTCATTTGCATGTCTATAAACGGTCATCTGTTAATTTTGCCCTCCAGGGTATTGAATCCTTCTGGTCCCATTCAGCTTGGAGGAATATCCAACCGTGATCTGATGTACCCACAAAACATTAAGGTGAAAGATTTCAATGGATGTATTCGTAACGTAGTCAGCGACGGTACCCTGTACGACTTGAAGAGGCCAGTACACCAGAACGGTTCTAAAGAAGGATGTCCAGTCATGGACCAACACTGCCAACCTCATTCACCATGTCATGGAAATGCCATCTGTTTGCCGTCGTGGACTGGGTACTCGTGCCGTTGTCCGATGGGATTTAGGGGAGCTAAATGTGGGGAAGGTAAGCAATATTCGATTTATTCTATGGATATAACTTTAGAAATTTATGATATATCTGGACTTCTTCTGTTCAACTTCAAATTTATACTGGATATACTGTAGTCTGATTTGTCCCTACACACACTGAGAAGCAGTATTCCAGTGCAAAGAAGACAATCAAAATGTCAGTTACCATTCTTTTTCGAAACAAGAGTTTCAGGATAGATTAAGAGGCAAAGTTTTCTAGAAATAATTTGAAACCGGGTTTCGCTTGCATATTCCACTCAATTTCAATTGAAGTACCAATATTCAGTGTCTGTTTTTTGTTACTTATTCTCGTGTTCCATTCTCAGAAGCAACAACGTTCACATATCGCCTGTGTTTAATTCTAAAGATTTTGTTACTGTTGTTGGCATAAAATTAAAAGAACAAGAAAAGGAAGGAAACTAAGTTCGCCCTAGTTAGTTATAAAGTGACATTCAACTTTTTGGCTATAAGTAACCTATAATAAAGTTATTATACTCAAAAGTAAAGTTCTCCCGTGAAGTTGTTTTTTATAACTCAGGTACCTCGCAGCTACTTAGGAGCAGAGAAAGTTGTTCTAACAGTTCCTTCAAATCAATTTTCTTACAGAGGTTCGACCATATTCATATGACGAAGGTAGTTACACTAAGCTCCAGTTCACAAACAAGTTTCAATACAGTCTGAGAGAGACTAAGATCGAGCTAAGGTTTCGCACGAGGGACACAGACGGGGGAGTTTTGTTACACTCAAGCGGAACTCTCCTGTCAGAGAGCAGTGTACTAGAGGTGAGTGCTGAGAATTGAGTTCAAACCAGTTACGCAAACCGTTAGGCCACTGTTCTATCTTCCTGCTATGACTCTTACATTTTCCATTATAATCATAGATAAAGAAAGCCGGTAAAAGGGACAAGAACGGTGTAAATCTTGTTTATTCTTTCAATCTTGGAGATGTACGTCACGTGATCACATTAAGTAGAGTAAACATTACCGACGGCAAGTGGCATCATGTGGTTGTCACGCGTTACGGCACCAAAGCTGAACTCAAAGTTGATGTGAATGGATTCTGGTTCAGGGCCAAAGGTACGCTCGTTTAATCAATCGTAGCTAACCAGGAGTCAACAGCATATTTCCATGAAACCTGCCAAGAAAATACTCAAAGTTCTTGCCTTTTACTTAAAAATTAGACAATGCTTTTAAGTTTTCCATTGGTTAATAGTAACGGGACCCCATGCCATACACGCTGTCTTTTCATACTAAACAATTTCCTCCTTATGATAAGTTTACGTTGGCAAGAGTCAAAGCGTGCCCTATTTTGAAAATGTACACTTCTCAAGGAAAGAAAATTGTCAGTGGAAATCTCGTCAAGGAACAAACTCCATTTTTAGCATTACAATCGCAGTCCAACTATTTCCACCTCAGATTATCAAAGATGAAAGTGCAAACTGCGTTTTTCATCAGGTGACAGTGGCGGTAGTCACACACTGTTCAAACTTCATCCATCCAAAACCTACCTCGGAGGATTCCCCAAGAGCACGAGGTCGAGACGTAGACGTGACGTTAAAAGGGACTTTGTGGGTTGTATTCAGGATCTGAGGATGAATGGTTATCCGCTGTACTTAATGGGCTCAAACGAAGTCGCCTCAGCCGATTCGACAGGTTAGTTTTATGTGCTTGTTGATCCGGAAATTCATTTCTAAACTCTTGAATTTTCATGAGAAGCAGACTCGTGTACTGGTTCATGTAAGTAGAAATTTGAGTCTAATGAGTTTCATTTTCAGAGAGTTTTCTTTGAATTTTGAATTATTCTTTGAGCATGAAGTGAGTCTGGGTTTCTCAATATGAATTAAAGTTACGAGGCCGATGATAATTTTAACATTTGAACTTGTTTAGAAGCTTCAACGCTTATATGCCAACTAAGGATAAGCAGCCGTCAAACTTTTTTGACAAATTACGAAGTGGAATTAATAACCTTATTCTTTATGTTTTTTTGTTTTAATTCAAGCTGAGGACGTGGATAAAGTAACCTTTGTTTAACGGCATTATTTCTGTCCTTCCAATTAGAAGTACGTACCTTCCACCCTTCTTTTTTTCTGCTAATTCGCCGTTTTTACTGACAAAAAGAGAGGGATTGTATAGAGCTTATCTTATAAAGAACGGAGGTAATCAAAATATTTCTTGCACTACCAAAACATGAACTTGGAATCGCACGTACGGGCAAATGCTCTTTTTCTTCCCCAACTGGAAAACTCAGATGGCAAGGCGTTAGTCTGCCGTGAGGGGGAGGGGGATGGTTTTCGGTCGGGTCCTCATTTAAATTAATAAAATAATGGAGAAGCTGCTGATTTTACTTTAAAATCAGCTATCGATCAGCATTCGACACTTTGATAAGAATCGGTTAGAGACCTTCAGATTCGACAACGAGTACGAGTTCTAGATTTTTCCCATTAATTCGTCATACTGCGCGTGCCAGAAGTAGCAAAGAAATCATTTCATCTCGTTGTGTTGCCAAACTCGTCGTTGTCGCCATCATTGCAACGAATTTTCTAAAAAAACCTCGGCGCGTGGAAGTCGAAATTTTGACAACACAACGGTATGGGATGATTTCTTCGCAATTCCGTCACGCGCGGTATGGTGAATGGGAAAACGCTTGCGTTCGTACTCGTTGTCAGGTCTGAGGGTCTCTATTAAACGCAGGTCATAAGTGTACGTTTTCCCATAATACCTTGCACATCGAACACCGCTGTAAGGAGAAGATCAAAGCTTATTGTCGTCGTTGTACTCATGGCACTGTATGTGCCCGATTAGAAGTTAGAAATTTTGACAACACAACGGTATGGGATGATTTCTTCGCAATTCTGGCACGCGCGGTATGGTGAATAGGAAAACATTTGGGTTCGTACTCGTTGTCAGGTCTGAGGGTCTCTATTAAACGCAGGTCATAAGTGTACGTTTTCCCATAACACCTTGCACATCGAACACCGCTGTTAGGAGTAGAAAGAAGATCAAAGCTTATTGTCGTCGTTGTACTCGTGGCACTGTATGTGCCCGATTAGAAATTCGAAATTTTGACAACACAACGGCATGGGATGATTTCTTCGCAATTCCGGCACCTGCGGTATGGTGAATGGGAAAACATTTGGGTTCGTACTCGTTGTCAGGTCTGAGGGTCTCTATTAAACGCAGGTCATAAGTGTACGTTTTCCCATAATACCTTGCACACCGAACACCGCTATTAGGAGAAGGTCAAAGCTTATTGTCGTCGTTGTACTCGTGGCACTGTATGTGCCCGATTAGAAGTTAAGTATTTTGTCCTTCATGTGCGTTGTTTTCGAGCGAATTTAGATCTTACGTATGCTAGAAATTGCGGAAGAGCGAAAGCATCTTCTTTATTATGGTAAGTTGTTAACGGGTTGCTAAAAGTGTAGTATTGTGTTGTATATTCTGCAGGTGTAAAAGAAGGATGTTCATCGACAGTGTGTGCGTCGACGCCGTGCCCTAGTACAATGTGGTGCCACGACCAATGGAAAGTTTACTCGTGTTTGCCGCGATTATGTGTTAATAAGCCTTGTTTCAACGGTGGAAATTGTTATGAAGGAGTCGACAGCAAAGGAATGAATATGTTCCAATGCAAGTGCACACCCAAGTTTCAAGGACCACGATGCGATAAGGGGAGAGCTGTCATTTCACCAGAGCCAGGACAGGGAGCCTGGGGCGGGGCCCTTGCGATTGGTAAGAGACAAAGGTTATTTAGTATTCGGGACTTGGACCGTGCTTAGAAACACTAAAAAATCGTGGAAACTCAAAATTCCTAAATTCAGACCTGACAAAGTCTAGGAATACAGTTATCAGTCCTAGAAAGGTGGGAAAACAACTTTCATGACGATGTACCTGATAGGAAATCCAATTCCTTTCTGTGCTGCACCAGAGTGAAAATAAATTTTATGGCCACCAATGAAACACTTCTTAATTGCCACAATTTCAATGTGTATAACCGTATTGAGTCCTCGTGTAAATTCAGATGGATTCGGCTGGAAACTTTGTTACAATCGTTATCTGTTTATGCTTGTCATTCAATACACTTTTACTTGTTTTGTGAATCCGTGAACTAGCTTTGTCTTTCTAATTCATATGGACCTAATGTTATCACTGGTTTTACCTATGAGTTAAATCTTGCTTGGAAATCGATATTTGGTCGTGGAAATGTCATGTGTTTTCTTATTCTACGAGTTCTTACTTCTGTGGATTGCGGCCATGTCTGATTCCGTCAGGTGGAGCCGGAAGGCTTTCGTATGTTTTTGGTTTGTTCCATACATATCTGTAACGGTCCATAATCTCCTTAATTATCTTCAACTAAAGGTTTTGTAAAACTGAGCGAGTTGCGTTTCTTTCACAGGTCTTTCCGTAGTGGTGGCGGTGTCGATGCTAGCTGTATGTTTTGCGGTTGTGTGTTTCAAAAAAGTGAAGAAACTTAAAAATGGCGAGCAGAGTTTTGTGGAAAACGAATTTCGTCGTGACAACATTGTTGATTACTGCATCGAAGGAGGAGGGGAGGAAGATGTCACAGATGGCATTGGCATCTGCAAGAGTTTTTTAGCGTAAGATTGTGCCAATATTTACAACTCTTTTAAACAGGGGCTGCAAAATAATACAAACTGTAAAAAGTGCCTGTTGGCGGCGCAGTGCTACTGGTCGAACGGTTAGCGTGTTCGACTCTTAATCATAGGGTCGCCAGTTCGAACCCCGGCCAGACCACTGTGTTGTGTCCTTGAGCAAGACTCTTTACCCGAATTCTTCCAGTCGATCGAATCAGCTGTGCAAATGAGTACCAGCTTCTGCTGGGAACTAACCTGCAATTGATAAGTGTCCTTTCAAGGGGGAGCGGGAAGATAATACTCGTCTGCTCACGAAGGCCTAATGAGCCATTTAGCTTGAGAAACGATTTATCTCGTAACAAGTGCCTAACGCGAATTCAATTCCAGTTTCTTTGGTGTTTTAGAGACGAAGTTTTATTTCTCTCTCCTGGATGAGACACTTACCAACAACGCTTTCTTCATGCCTAGAACACTAACCACGCTTCCACTACCAGCAGATCTAGATACTCATTTAAACAGATTAAGTGGCTGGAATAATTAACGTATAGGGACTTCTGCAAGGACAAAATAAACACACAGAACTAGATTACTATCAGACACACCGAGTGTTTTGTCATTGCTCCATATATTAGTCTAACTTACACGATAACAACTCCACCAGGAAAGAAGCACCACTGTGTCTGCAAAAGTCTCTTAAACATGACTTGGTAAAAAAACTTTTAAATCTTCTCCTTGTGAAGACTTGAAATACTTTTGTCTTGACGAAGAGCTTTCGATCAAAACGTCAGTACTCCAAAACTTAACATTACGAAGAATTCTCGGTTGGTTTTATCAGGTTTTTGTTCCTACTGCTTTAAGTGCTTGTCTTTCAGCCAAACAAAACTAAGTTTGATTTTTCTGTTAACTGCTACTCATGTGAGACCAGAGAGTAATACAGGTTATTCCAAAATGTCTTGTGTAAGCCATAAAACGATTTCGTTTTACAGTTTTGCACATTTTGAGAGGACATTTTTTCCGTCTTGTATAGGCCAGAATGAACAAGGTTCAGTAAGATTTCAAAGACTTTCGCCATTGGTCACCAGTAAGATCTTCTAACTATCTGTCCAGTGTAGCAGGTCATCATTAATAATCTACAAAAATGTGCATTGAGCTCGGCTATCTTTGTTTGATTAACCCCTTAACTAGTTAATTTATTTTATTAATTTATCAGCTATCTAGTTTATATCTTATACCATGAGTTGTTCGTCTTCTGTTGGAAAACGATCAATCCAATGCCATCTCCTAGTTTTAAGTTTAGTAAAAGAAAAACGTGATATGTTGTTTGACAATTGTCTCTATTTTTAAAAAATTTTAGTGATGTTAATAGATGTTCTTCGCAAACACCTGACAGAAGACAAGAAAAACGTGTTTTCAAGGGTCTTGCCTATCCCGCCACAACACCAGACGAAGGGGCCAACTACATCGAAGTACCCTTTTATAAGAACGGTTTTTTTGGTAAGCCTCGAGTAAAGGCCAAGGTAACATTAAATCCAGTGAAGCAGCAACATGACAAGTGTCTTCCTTGCAAAGGTATATCGTATTCATCAACCAATGAACGGCCGCAGACCCCCTCAGGGCATATTGAACAACAATTCTCTAGCTCTAACAGGAAGGCAAGCACTAAGAAAGAGCTTGAAACAGTAATGGAGGAATGTGAGGACCTCATTCCCAGGGGACCGGTGCTAGTGACTTTTTCGACAGATGAACACGTGGATCGCGGGGTGCCAAGTCCGTTGGGTTCCATTAGAAGTCCTGTTGGTTCAGAAAACGATTCCCTTACTAGCTATGGAGACAGTAGTGGATGCACAACCGCCCCTCCCAGCCCTTTTAATTACATGCGAGCGGAGACTATGTCAGCCGGAGACAGCGGTTTTTCCGAGAATGAGCTATTCTCAACACGGAATGGCGCTCTGAGTGTGAAAGAAGCTGTTCTGGAGGACAAATGTGTATCCTTCTCTTCCCAGGCAACTGATGAACCTGATCTTGTATCTCCTGAATCACTGAACGCAGGCTATCCTACACTCTCTTCCCCAGGGTCTCCGGACTCTACTTGTTATTACTCGGCTGATGAGGGTCTGGTACCGAAAGAACGTGTTCCTTACCTGGAAGCCTTACGCCACAGCATTGAAAAAGAGAGTGACAGCGGGTCAGACGAGTTTCCTCCACCACCACCACCGCTGCCACCGGATGGGTTCCAGGAACCTGCCATGGTTGATCTTGATCATTACGTGTTTGCTTCTAATGGGGACACAGGCAGTAAATCAGATGAAGTGTCGCATTTGAAGCACGCAGTTCCTGAAATGTACGACTTTCACGGAGTTAATGAGGTTTCTGCCCGAAATGGAACTGTTCCTCGATGCTCTGCCCAGTATTGCAACCCGAAGTATGAGAAACCGTCTAAAGATTTCAATGAGAATCACACTGCGAATTATCCAGCGCAAAGAGAGCAAGATATTACCAGTTTCCCGCCCAAAACAAATCCAGAACCTAACTTCACACTAAACCCACTGTACAGTGCACCATCTGCATGCAAGTTTCTACCTCCGGAAATGGTGGAGCGTTACTGCTACGAAGGAAGTGGATCACCTAAAGTATCGCTCAGCTCCATCGAGACCAATAGCAGCGATGGAGCTGGTATAGAGCCACAGAAGATTAAAGATTTGGGAGGAAAGTTCAGAAAGGTCGCCAAGATTTACGGAGTGAAACATGTTTCCTTTTCACAGAAGGATGAGATAATTTAAGATTGCGTGACAGAAGTATACCTTAATATTTCGAATGTAGGCGCTTCGCTGTCTTGGTTTCAAAGAACCTTCATGGCGTTTTGTTGACTTTAGGTTTATATTTGTCAAAAATTTATTTTTAAAAAGAAATTTCCTTTTCGAAATGAATAGGTTTGTTTCTTGATAGAATTCATGAACTTAATTTATCTTTTCCAGTTATTGTTTAAAATTATGGCAACTTACCTTGAATACACAAATTACTCAATTTGTATACTGCAGCTCGTTTGTCTTTCTTTTATTTTGCTTGTTTAAAAAATGGTAGTTATTTGCAAGCATTTCCGTTATATCGAAGTTTGTTAATATTCGCGTCTTTATCTAGTCCTAGCCGATTATATTATATATAACTTGAAGAATGACTCTCGGAAACAAAACAATATTTCTTAAACACAATTTTTTGTTTTGTTCAATTTGCAGGAAACGAAGGTAACATGATTAACCTTTTAAAACATGTACTGTGTTAAAAAAATGTCTTTTCTGAGAGTCGTTTCGAATATGTTGACTTATTTAAAAAGCTATTTAAACTATCTATGAGTAAACCTTTTGAGTCAAGCGCGTCTAACGCATCGGACAATTGTACCGTTTAGAAAATAGCCACCTTTGAACCGAAGTGTATCAACAGTACAGTTATTTGGTAAACCAGTTTTAAAACGTTTTTTAGAAAAAACATCGTAAAATATACATGATAGAACTCTGAATAAGAGCTTCCTAAAATGTGAGCTATGTTCATAGGCGAACTGATATTGCTGCAACTCTAGCAACTGAAGACTTCCTTGAAACACTTAACTTTATAAGGAGAAGCCCGAGTTACTGTTAAAAACCTAGGGTTTGCTCTAGACGCTTATCTAGATATCAACCTTTGTTAATGCTGAAGATAAAAGTCACCGCAACTTGCGTAGGAATACGCACTTTTGAATTAAGTTAACTTTTCTTACTACGGATTAGAGGGACTTGAAGCAACTGCTGATTATTGTTGAAAACAAGGTCTTTGACACATAAAAAAGCAAACTTGTGTCGCGTCTTTTTGTTATACTAAGCAACAAATATTCACACATAAACGTTTTCGGGCAAATTTTTAAATTTGACTGTTAAAACATAGTTAATCTAGGGACTGGTTATGAAAGCCGGCAAACTTCAAAGGGGAAATACAAAGAATGTGCAAAGATGCTTTGTTGTAGGTTGAACGAGCCGCGACCGTGCATATTCTTTGTTTCAGGTGTTAGTGAGAATGTTTTGACTGGCTACTTGTTGATTTGCATTTCAAAACCTTTTGTATTTTGTGCACGTTCAGGACTAGTAAACAAAAGAAAACGAAGAACAATAACCTACAAAAATGGTTTCATAACCAGTCCCTAGATTAACTATAGTTAAAAGCAACAGAAAATCTGACTTTAAAAAATGTAGTCTACTGCATTGTACCATTAGCATTTTTGAACTAAACTGAAAGATCCGTCAAAATTAGTAAGAACCAAAACAGTTTGAGGCTCAACTTAGAAAACTGAAGTTTTTAAAAAGAAAAAGTTCTTCTTCGCAATAAATAGATCCAAGTACAAGGGTCTCAATAACTTCAAATAGAAGGATAATCATGTTGCGTTCTCGGATACCAACTATAAGGAGATACATATGCTTCCAAAATGTGTTCAAGGATCATGGCCCCCCCCCCCCCCGACAATTTCCATCTAAGTAATGAAGAACCCCGTTACCTGCGTCCCGGCTATAAATGATCTCCCGTAAAGTATGTTACCGACCGCTTGCAACAACAACTTTTCGATTAGCATACCTAATTGTCAAGTCTATCGATTTCAAATAGCCAAAAAAATAATTTTTCATTTGGACAACTCAATTTTAAACACAAGTTCTGAAAGTTTCACAGTCTGCCGTGAAAATTTGAACTGAAATATAACTGCTTCGTTTTAAAACCGAGGTGTTTGCAGAAATGGTGTTGAAAATGGAAACGTGCATAGGTTGACTTGTAATTCGCGCCATTTACAAAAGAATGCCAAAAAGGCGGGAAACTGCAGACGTCCCCACACGCACAAACACAGCTGTGCTTCAATTGATACTAAAAACAAACCTCCTGGCCTGCGGTACAAAAGAAGCTGTTTCTTAAACATTTTCTCACCCAAATCATCCCGCTTTCCAGTTCTGGTAGTATTTCTTATCGCGCACCAAAAAAATTATTACATATTATAATAATGTATAAAGTAATTCTTTATTTTGGTCGACTATGAAATTGTTACTAAAATATTCGTTGTATTCTGGTTTTGCGCGTGAAAAACATCTGTTAACCATTGTATTTTGGTCGAAGATCTTGTTTCGGTACTTCGAGTGACACTAGTGCGAATGCAATCTCGAGTACCTGGGGTAACTTCTTGTAACGCTTTTTGGGAACGACCCGAGAGCACATCGAGCAAGAATAAACGAGATGCAAGTGTTGAGTTCATTTGCATCACGAACAAAAAATGTGCCTAATTTTTTGGTTGAAACAGTTAATGATAACAGACTGGTTTGGAAAGCCGGCAAACCTCAAATGGGAAATACAAAGAATATACAATGATGCTTTGTTTTACTTTGAACGAACCGTGAACTTGCACATTCTTTGTTTCAGGAAATAGTGAGAATGTTTTGACTGGCCACTTGTTTATTAGCATTTCAAAACCTTTGGTATTTCGTACACGTTTTGTGCAGGCTCATGACCAGAAAGTAAAATGCGAACAAAGAATACAACAATGGTTTCCTAAACAGTCCGTATACATTAACTATGGTAGGAACTAAAAGAACTAAATTTTCTTTCTTTTGTCGTTTGTACCTAAAGCATAACAAACTTGTACTGTTTTTAAAACTTTTAGTTTCTATCCTAAGCTACTTCAGTTGTAGCTGACATGTTAAAGAGGTTGTGCTGTTACATAACCACTTCGTACGGTTCACTGTTAGCTTAACCAATTAAGTTTGAAAAAATTATTGCTTCGGCTGCGGCAGAGCGTCTGCTGGCCTATCCTGTTACTGGGATTGTGGGCTCACGTATTGACATCGCTGTACTTTTTTCTCTTCCTTTTTATCATATCTCCTTCTTCTTACTTCCCCGCCTTTATTTCACCCAAGGAAGTTTTCACTGTACACTTTATTTTCTATTCATCTTTCTTTTCTTTAGTTGTTTTGCCTTGGGTTGTCTCTTCCGTAGTAGACCTTACGAACTTCCTCTTTACTTTTGCAAAAATTTTTGCAAGCAGTCCAGAATCTTTTCGAGGATCGCAAGCTTCAAATCTACGAGTGGCTAAATTGTGGAATGACCCAAATGCAATGGCGACAACAGTGCAAGCCAAACAGATCACGTTGTATGGCATGCTGAAGTCTGGAGTGGGGAGCGAGATCAGCAAGGCTTCAGAGTGGAGCCTGACGAAAACTTCTTCGATTCCTTCTGGCTTGCTTCTAAAACAAAAGATAAAACAGATATTCGTACTAACGATAGATTTTTTAATCTTAGCTCTAAGTAAAATTCTTTAAAGGAGTTTTCGTACCTGCCTCTAAATTCGTGGGTGTTTACATTGTCCACCATTGGGACAATTTTGCCTTTTGCGTTTAATTATGGTAAGTTAACCCTTTTTCCATTTGCACAATAATCTTTTAGTCACCACATAATTCCTGACCCAAATATTTGCTCCAGATGAGAAAGAGATGGACAGGATAAGAGTCCGCTACTAGCCAATCATATTCCAGAAAGGAAAATGTACTGAGTAAGAGGTTATGATTAGTCAACCAAATCCCAGGCGAAAACAAAAGAACCGGGTGAGAGAATTCGAATACGCAATCAGACCAAAACATAATGGTTGCAGATTTTTAAGATATTTTGGAACAAAGAATTGTTGTTCTTACCTTTCAAATAACAAGGATGAGTGCAGTGGGCGGCCTGTGTAATTTAACGAATTCTCGATCCTTGCTGAAATTACCTCTGAACTAAAACAGAATTTTCAATAAAGACTGTGAAAAGATTTTAAGTTTTGTTTAACAACTTAAAAGTGTTTTTTGGAGAAAGATCTAAAGCAGAAGAGGTAGTACAATCGAGTCCATCCAGGTTTTAGCGAAGCTACTCCCACCCTTCCCCAACTCAGTACCCAGACTCTTTCCTTGAGTAGAGGTTAGAGTTAAGGTGAGAAACGGTTTCTTTTAGGTTTAGGGGAAGAATAGATGGGTCGCTAAAGGAAGCCAAAATTGATCTGTCTTGAGACCGCTTATCACTTTCCTCAGAATAGTCACCCCACCATAGGGTAGTCACCCCACCATAGGGTAGTCATCCCCTCAAAATGGTAGTCATCCCCACCATAGGGTAATTATCCCTGCAAAACGGTAGTTGTCCTCGCCATAGGGTAGTCATACCCATTATAGGATAGTTATCCCCACAGAAGGGTAGTCATCTCTGCAAAAGGGAAGTTATCCTCGTCATAGGTTAGTCATTCCCGAATATTGGGTAAATATCCCTGCCTTACGGTAGTCATCTTCACCATAGAAGTTATCCACACAAAAGGTAGTCATCCCGATCACGGGGTAGTCACCCTGCCATCGGGTAGACATTCCCGTAATGAGGGCTTTTGGCCAGGAGCGAAACGAATAGTAATTACAGAGGTACCTGATAATGAACTAAGGTACTGAAGCGAAGTAACGAGCAAGAAAAAGGGATCTGAAAGTAATAGAAGGCGACTCAGTGACATGCCTGAAGTTCTCAAGTGAAACGAAAAGTAAGGAAAATCAGCCAGAATTTGCTTTCTTTTTGAAGTTACTCGGAAACGAATTCAGTTAAAGCAAGAAGAGTAAGTAAACGGGGTGTAACTGGGAAAAGGTCCGACAACAAGCTCACGTAATGTAACAAAACAAAGAGTGAGTGAAAGCGAACTTAAAACGGTAGGCAAGACAAAAAATAGGAAATGAAAGGGCCCTGAAGGGAAGCAAATCGTAAAAAAAGAATTGGGTTGGAAGGTTACCCGATGATGTTTTGCCTTTGCAAGTCAACTGATCCCAAGATAGTTGGCGAAAACCACACTAGCTAGTTGACACTGAGCTGCTGCGAATTCGACTGGGAACCATGAGTTTGTAAAGACATGCAGATTGTTGTGGTCTGTCGGTAAAGTTCAAAGAAACGTATGTCAAGGAACGCACTAAATACGTTCTTGTTATGCGTATTTTTCTGCATCTCCCTGGCCAGCACTTACTTGATATAGAAACCATGGTGGGCATCAGGAGGGTGTTCAGTCCATTTAAGAAATCCCCGATCAAATTCAATGCTTAGTTCCGTGTTTGAATAAGGAGGGAGAGTAAACATCATCTCGAGGGTATACGGTCTATGACGGTCCTTACCCGGCGTGAACCTCAAAACATCTGATAAAAAAAAGAAGAAAAGCAAGCATTAATAAACTCAAGCTACAGCTCCATTCTGGAGCCAAGTGGCTTATTTGGCCAGCTCTTTCTCCGGTTTCCACAGTGTTAAGCAAATGAGAATCTTTGTATCAATTCAACTTCACTATGATAGTTGAACCATGCAGCAACCGTCTATGATGTAAAAAGAGATGACGACATTAAGAGTTAATCAAAATTTTTACTTTCGTAGAGCTGCGGTTATTTGAGAAATATCAGCGTAGTCATCGCAGGATTGCAGAAGCTCCCTGAACAGGACACTAACCCATCGCAGTTTAGTCCCCAGCAGAAGTTGGTACTCATTTATACAGCTGAGTTGACTGGAACAAGTTGGGTAAAGTGTTTTGCTTAAGGACACAACACTGAATGTGCCTAACCTGGGCTCAAACTCAAGCTCTAGGATTCGATTATAAGTCGAGCAAGCTTAGAGCTCAGCCACTGCACCGCCGATAACATCACGCTATGATCTATGTTTGTTCCATGAGCGTTTATCCACAAGCGACTTAAACATGCACACTTTACTCTCCTAATTAAGACGGCATATACAGTACTTAGATCTGACCTGGCTTGATTATCTGTCCTCTACTTTTAATCTTGAGTGTATGCAGATACACTTTCAGGAACCACGGGTACATTGCAAAGTACACCACTGGCAGGGGACGGGTAGGGTGATGGTTGTGTATCAGTGTTACGATGCCACCCTTTTGTTCTCCATATCCTATTTGAAAAATTGAGTTAAAATTATGAGCTTGCAAAGCACACTACTGGCAGGGGAAGGATAGGAAGATGGTTTTGTATCAGTGTTACGATGTCGCCTTTTTGTTCTCCAAGCCGTCGTCGTTGTTTTCCTCGTTGCTTAAGTCAGTCATTTCAGTCTCAGGAATACTAGAGACTTAGCTCACCTGTAACAAACCTATGGGCATGAACCACGGGCGGGTCAGCTGTAAAACAGTGGAAAAGACATTAATATCAAAATTGTTTAAAAAGCACAAAACGTAAAACACCTTTTAATCAATCAAGACACACTCCATGATATTTTTCGTATCGTTCACAAAATCGTTTGCGCTGGTTGTATTGCTAGCTATGTTCAGTTGGCGAGACTCCCCACTTATACAGGGACACTACTTTTACATCTTTCAACTTTCACACAACTTTATTTTTGATTATTTTTTTTGAAATATTTACACACTGGCCACCTGCAAATAGCAGTGCTAGTCCAGACAGACGGCTCGTGTTACTTTAATATTATGTTTTTTTTTATTCTACTAATTGTTAGACTGATAATGAAATGGAAACAAAAAATTAAAACATAGAGAATGTATCTATATACATATACACATAAAAACACAAGTTATACAAAATCTCGAGCATATTAAAAAATCAAAGCAGATCAAAACTTTTCATTTCCGTAATGTTAAAGATCTGTATTGATATACAGTATAACCCCGTTAATTCGAATTCGAATGGGAAACAATAAAACAGTTCAAGTTAGCGGGAGTTCGAACTAATCGGGTTTGCGCCTTTGAATTTGAATCAAAATTTAAATCCTTAAGAAATTGGATTTTGTTCGAATAGCGGAGATTTCAAACTATCCGAGTTCCAATTACCGGGAATACTCTGCAGCTGACATATTTAGAATTACAAACCTATGGTATTCTTTCATCTTTCTATTCGGGTCTCTTTGCAAACTCGCATCAAAATCTACGAATTGTGCGGGACACTGCAGAAAACCATTTCGCTATTTTAGTGAGAATGACATCCTCCAATCAGCTAAACTTCAAACTTTAATGAAAATTTTACGCTCTAGCTTTTCAGTGAGTGTTTATTTCTTAATGTGTAAATAGGAAAAACCTCAACGTACCTTTCATGGGTTTATCTAACCATTTGAATACAATGCTGAACTTTGCCTTAGGACGTTTGACTGCAAAAAAAAGTTGTCCAGTTTCTTGAAAAATATATTTTTTTTTTCTTTTTTCTTTCTAGGTAGCTTTACTGCTCTTCTGGTTTACTCAACCAGTAAGGTGGACCTCACTAATTTCTTGACACCCAAGTGGACCCCAGTAATTCCTTGATATCCAACTGGACCCCAGTAATTCCTTGATATCTAATTAGACCCCGATAACTCCTCGATATCAAAGCAGACCCCAGAAATTCTTTGATATCCAACTGCACCCCAGTACCTCCTTGATAACTAATTAGACCCTGGTAACCCCTTGATGTCCAATTGGACCCAAGTAATTCCTCTGACATCCAATTGGACCCCAGTATTCCTTTGATATCCAAGTGGACCCCAGTAATTCTTTGATATCCAACTGGGCTCCGGTAATTCCTTAATATCTAATGAGACACCGGTAACTCCTTGATATCCAAGTGGACCCCAGTAATTCCTTTGATATCCAATTTGACCCGGGTAATTCCTTGATATCCAACTGAACCCCAGTATTTCCTTCATATCCAATTGGACCCCAGTATTTCCTTGATATCCAAGTGGACCCCAGTAATTCCTTTGATATCCAATTTGACCCCGGTAATTCCTTGATATCCAACTGAACCCCAGTATTTCCTTCATATCCAAGTGGACCCCGGTATTTCCTTGATATCCAAGTGGACCCCAGTATTTCCTTGATATCCAACTGAACCCCAGCATTTCCTTGATATCCAAGTGGACCCAAGTATTTCCTTCATATCCAAGTGGACCCCAGTATTTCCTTCATATCCAAGTGGATCCCAGTATTTCCTTGATATCCAAGTGGACCCCAGTAATTCCTTTGATATCCAATTTGACCCCGGTAATTCCTTGATATCCAACTGAACCCCAGTATTTCCTTCATATCCAAGTGCACCCCAGTATTTCCTTGATATCCAAGTGGACCCCAGTATTTCCTTGATATCCAAGTGGACCCCAGTATTTCCTTGATACCCAATTGGACCCAAATATTTTCTTGCTATCCAAGTGGACCCCAGTAATTCCTTGATATCCAGGACAAGGTCCACTATGAGTATCAAAACCTAAACCTTACCTTTCCTAAGTTTGAAAATGACAAGTTTGTAAGCTGCCATTTTTTTATACTTGTGAATACTTTTCTTATGTGGCTCTGCAATCTCGTGTGTAAATTAAAAAATTTAGTCACAGTAAAATCAGCTATCAGCAAAACCGCAGTGCTTCAAAACATACAGGGCAAAGGTGGTAATTTTATATAGCACCTTTCCCAGGGTTCACAATGAGAACGAAGAATGAAACTCCAAGGCCAAATGCCATAACTAATAACAAAATTCCGTGACTTTTCTATGACCTTGGCAATTTTACACCAAATTCCACAACTTTTCCATGCCTGGAAATTGCATTTTCAAATTCAATGACTTTTTTATGACCGTTTAAACCCTGCTTTTCCATATGGATATGCTCAAGCATTTCACAATGATCCGTTGACACCCAGTGAACCGGATACATATATATTCATCAAGGCACTCCTATATGCTAGTACTTATTTTGCCAACCCTGAAAGGTCGGAAAGCTGAGTGGACTTTAGCAGGAAACATCACCCAAATATCCCATTGACCAGGCTGGGGATCAAACCGGGCCTTCAGAACTGGGAGACAGAGATCTTACCATTGCACCAACCCCTCAGCTACGTAGCAAAAGTTAAAGCTAGTTAGTGAAACTAGGTTAATAACAAAACCTTACCCATCTCACGAACGTCATACACTACAAACTCCTGACTCTTTCCACCAGGCAACAGTTTTCTCTCGACTGATGAAGGTTTAGGAGTCAAACTGAACTGAGATCCAGACTGAAGAGCAAGTAAGCTTCAAGATTAAACATTAACATCTAGGATGATTGACTCTGGATAATTAACAGTCAGGAACCATTTTATAGAAAACACATACTTTTTACAATATTAACATTAAAAAATCGTTGATGGAGGAGCAGAGTCTGTTCAATCAAGAGTAACATCTACATAAATACACTTTACTGTACAGCATTACTCACAGCTCTTATCTTGTTCACAATAACACCTACAAACAATTCACTGAACGGCAACCTTAATGGGTTCTACCTCATTCAGAGTAACACCCAAAACACTTTACTGTACAGCATTACTTGTGGGTCTTGTCTTGTTCAGAGTAACATAGCTACAAACACTTAACTGAACAACACTTTAATGGGTCCTACTTTGTTCTAAAAAACATGGTACAAACACTTATTTGAATGACAACTTCAAGGGGTCCTACCTTGTTTAGAGTAACAGCTACAAACACTTTTAAAACAACAACTTTGATGGGTCCTACCTTGTTTAGAGTAATAGCTACAAGCATTTAACTCAATGACAACTTTAATGGGTCCTACCTTGTTCCAAGAAGCGCGCTACAAACACTTAACAGAACAACAACTCCTTGTTTAGAGTAACAGCTACAAACACTTAACTGAATTACAACTTTATATGGTCCTACCTTGTTCTAAAAAACAAGGTGCAAACACTTAGTTGAATGATAACTTCAATGGGTCCTACCTTGTTTGGAGTAACAGCTACAAACATTTAACTACAACTTTGATGGGTCCTACCTTGTTTAGAGTAACAGCTACAAGTATTTAACTCAATGAAAACTTTAATGCGTCCAACCTTGTTCTAAAAAACATGCTACAAACACTTAACAGAACAACAACTCCTTGTTTAGAGTAACAGCTACAAACACTTAACTTAATGACAACTTTAATGGGTCCTACCTTGTTCTAAAAAACAAGGTGCAAACACTTATCTGAATGACAACTTTAATGGATCCTACCTTGTTTAGAGTAACATCTACAAACACTTTGCTAGAAGAAGCCAAAGGGCATGAACTGAACAAAATGTGGCCAAAGAGTTTCCTTAGAGACCAATCTAAAAGAAATGATGTTAAATGATTATTTCACAGAGCTTAAAAAATAATAGGATCAGTGTGTTACACCCAATAATGTAAAGTTAAGTTACTGGCAGAATAAAAAAGAGCAGATGTTGTCTGAAACTGGTATATTTATCAAATAAATTTGTTCTAAAACAGTTCATATTTTGAAGTGATTATCTCTTCAAAATTATAGTCTCAAACATTTCACAGCTCGTTTATCCCTTTGTAAATGTTTAAAACAGTTCACAGTGCATTAATCCCTTTATGCGGGCAAGTATTGAAATGTCATCGTGACGAAAACCCAGGCTAACTCTAAACATTTTTACACTGGTCACTGTAAGTTATATTTATGTTGTTTTTTTTATTAGAAATTGAAAATATATTTTGTTAATGAAATTATTTGAAATGTGTCCAGAGACGATGAACTGCTCACAAATATGGTGAAAATAGAGCAAATATAACAGTGAGTATTCAAGGGTAAAAATGATGCATAAACAATTTATTTGTGACCCCTATAATTCAAACCCCACATAATTCAGAGTATTTTGCATTTCTCTTGAGACTTTAACTGTATGGCTAATACCTTTTCCACCATCTCGAAGAACTGGATCAAACACTATGGACATGGTTTGCGTCAGTTCAATAGACGGCCTTGTGCACTGCTTATCCTGAATATCAGCACAATTTGATACAAATCAGCAAGAAAGGCAGTTCAAAGACAAGCATACAATTCTGGCCATTCTGGATTCAGTTTACCTCCTCAATTGTGATGAACTTGTAAATGGATGAATGAATGGAGGAATGGACAGGTGAATTAACAAACAAACAAATCAATTTTTGAAATAAGGAATGACTGATTACTTATTGAATGAAAGAATAAAAATTTAAACAAATGGATATTGTTTTAATTAAACGAATGAATGAATGAATAAATATATAAATAAATGAAAAAAATTATAAATAAATGAATGAATGGAAAAAAAAAAAATGAATAAATAAATGATTGAATGAAAAAATGAATAATTAAACAACTAAATAGACAACTAACTAACTATAGTAAATAAATAAATAAACAAAATAAATAAATAAAATTAATATACAAGTGAATGAATGATTGAATATAAAGTAAATAAACAAATAAATATTGTTTTAAATAAACAAATGAATGAATTAATGACTAAATAAATAAACAACTAACAAACTAACTAAATAAATATATTCATGAATGAATGAATGAATGGATGGCAGAAAAATGGATTTTCAGATCATTGAGTGTAAATATAAAACACAAAACAGGTATAAATCAAAATTAAAACAAAAACAGAAGGGAGGAAAGGACACATTGTGTACACATTTCCAGTAAAATAATATCCATACTGTAGCACAAGTTTTGTTAAACTACTAAAGGGACTGGATATCTTTGGGAAAGAGGCACCAACAAAGATACTAGACACTCTTGAGAAAAAAGGCTTTAACTTATTTTTGGCTATCAGTACCCCCCATTTTTAGTCATAATTTTAAAGCTGAGTACAGCTGGAAAAAATGAAGCAGAAAATAATGATACAGTAGAATAAATTAAATAATAGTAATTAAGTAGTTTATATAATTACTTAAAACTAATTAATTATTAAAGTTTAGTAATTTTAATAATTACTAAACAATAATCAATTAACTCAACAACAACAGCTTTAAAACAATTGAGAAACAGGGGGGGGTTAGGAATACATGGAAAAATTTTTTAGATACTAAATCTTTTAAACGTCCGCTAATGTCTATAGTAAATAACTAAGGGGTTAATACTAATTTTTACAGTTACTATAAAAACTGCACAAATCAAGCCTTTAAAAACAAATAATATTTTTGTTTACCTTACAGACTGGCCTTAGATGAACACCAACAGAATGATAAGATGCACTATACAAGAACAGAGCATTGAAGAGTGTTGACAAACCGGCCTGAATAGAAAAAGTAAGAAAACTGACTATAATTTACAACAACACTAAGCACTATCTAAAACACTTTCATTTTAGCTATTTCAAAAATATGAAATGCAAATAAATGTACAAAGCATACAACATTTACCAAGAATTGAGCCTGAAAGCCTCTGGAGTTAGCTTGGCACAGTCAGAAAGAAATCATCTCCCAGCTGTGTCTAGAAGTGTTCCTCACAGAGTCTCAGTACCTGACTTCCAAGGCCCAGTAGTACGAAGCCTGGGTAAGCCATCCACCAGACAAATGCTTTCTATTTTCAGCACTAAAGCTATAATGAAAGTCATTTCAAACCCTTTTACCCATTACTTTAGGAGTCCTCCACTCACTTAACAACCAGGGATATAAAAAATCAACAAACAATCAAACAATATCTCTGATTTGTTAGTGACGACCGTTAGCTTTTATTCAGTGGATAGCTTATCCAAAAAACAACCCAGCCCAGATTGTTTTCACAATTTTGCCCACCTTTGAATCACATGGTAAAAGCTTCTTCCAAGGAGTAAGGTTCTCTGTGCACACAACTTCTCTCGGGAAAGCTGCGTATCGTAACAGGCTGGAATTTTGTGCTTGTGAAACTGACACTCCTTCCCGTCTAAATGAAAACTGGGGGCTTTCAGTTGTTTTGTTATCAATAAAATTGAGTGATGCACAGAATTGTCCTGAAATGGCTTGTGTCAATCCAAACCAATTATCATTGATGCTGCAAAACAAGAGTGGTTAAACTATTAGTACATTAAGCTTGGTAAACAAAACCTTGGCAGCACTCATCTCACTTGAAGAATTGAAACTGCATCTGTTTTAAAATAATGCATTTAAACTACATAGACTAATGTATAGGGTAAATCTTTTCCAGCACAAATGTTTCTTTGTCACACACTTATTAATAATTTACTCACAATTATCCAGGCTTAATTTTTTCAGACTGTGTAAAATCAATAGCAATGAGTCCTGAAGACATGTACTCTTAGCCAAGTGAGGCCTTCCAAGGCATACAAGTTCCACTGGATTTTCAAATTATTTTGTTTAAAAACAAAGTATTGTATAATATTGTACTTAAGTGTTACATTTTTTATTCAGTAGTTCACATGTAATGTAGTGAACTGCAATACCTGTCTTTTACCCCATCCTGAAACCACACCCAAAGTTCGGCCCCAGGTGGTGCTGAGACCAAAGGATAGCCCCATTGGCTATATTGCCACAGACCTTGTGTCAATGAGAGATGAAACTCTTCCACTGAATATTTTTTTATGATTTGACCAAAGGACTTAGGAAACAAGTTGAAGTGGGACACTAAAATGAATAGGAGCAACAAAAAATTAATAACATTGTAAAATCATTGCAACCTTTATTTGTGTCTTGACAATGATTACCATAAAGCTCAGTCCATTAAACCATAAGGCTAACTAGGATAAAGAGCCTTAAAGTGCCTATGAAATGAAATTTGTTTTTTCATAATTTTGCAGCTTATCATGTCTTAAGAGAGAAAAAACTGCAAAAATAACTTGAAATGCAATTGCTTTGTCTCTGAAAAGGAGAAAAGTCTGGCACAAAAGTGGTTCCCACCTGGGGGGGGGGTACTCCCACGTAAAAACTGTACGGGACATGCCGCCCTACCTGGTAGAATTTTTTGACCTCCTTGTCATAAAAAGTGTACACATTTTGAACTGCACAAAGTAAATGTAATTTTGAGGCTTAGGAAGGTTAGATCCAAGATATATATGAGAAATAAATACACACAGTGTAATTTACCTTCCACACACTCATCCGAAAAAAAATCGGTGTATTGCCCGAGCTGGGACTCGAACCCGCGTCTCCTGTATGCTAGTCAGGCGTGATGACCACTACACCATCGGGTATTCACCATGCTGGCAACATAGCAAACAGTGATGGGTATTTTGGCTGCACATGGGTCTCCCATGGGCCCGATATTTTTCTTCATTCAAGTGTGTCTCTAGCCTCTGTAAACCCATCAGGGTTTTCTAACACAAAGTAAATGTAATTTTGAGGCTTAGGAAGGTTAGATCCAAGGTTTATATGAGAAATAAATACACACAGTGTAATTTACCTTCCACACACCCATCCGAAAAAATCGGTGTATTGCCCGAGCTGGGACTCGAACCCGCGTCTCCTGTATGCTAGTCAGGCGTGATGACCACTACACCATTGGGTATTCATCATGCTGGCAACATAGCAAACAGCGATGGGTATTTTGGCCAAAATCATTATGTGCCCCAGCCACGCAATAAGTTCCACCCTTATTTGCTTTCCTCTTTATCTGGTTGGCCCTTTATTTCAGCTTTCACAGTTTACTTTGTCATAGCATGTGACATGGTTGTTTTGGCCGCACACAGAAAGGAACCACTTTTGAACCACCAAGAACGATTTTCAATTGCAGAAAAAAGGTAAGACAAAGGTCGAACACAACTCAAACCGAACAATTTTGAGTCAAATGTGATAAATTAACATGAGCTCAAAAAATATTTGTTCCATAGGCACTTTAAAAAAAGAAGTTTGAGTTTGCTGCATTTGACAAAGGAGATCGCATACAAATTTTGCTGTTGCTTGCTGGCTCAATAGTTAATTTCCGTAATTTCTCCACTGCACTAACAAAATCTTCAAGTCGAGGCTGGATGCTATTTGCTGTGGCTTTTGGCCTCGACTTGCAAAGTTTTGAGTGGAGCATAATTTGGAAATGGCCTATTCTGATGCCATCTTCCCTTGAGTGATTCTTTCTGGATTTTATAAACAAACTACATTGCTCATTTGTAAAATCGTTTGCTAACAGCAGATAGTGCCTCTTCACCGGCCTAAATTTCTAAAATATTAGTAAATACTTACGGGCGCCACTGTCTGTAATGTCTACCTCCCAAATGGTCGTAAATTGAAAGTGTGCGTAAACGTGACCCGACTTCATCGGCTTTAGCAGCAGTTCTTCATGAAACTGGTCATGACTTGCTGTCGCTGTCATTAGAACAACGGCTAACATGAAATAAGATAAAACCCATTTTCCTTCTTGTTCCTCCGCCATCTTGGGAATCTAAGGCTTGGCTGCAAAGCTTTGGTGGTTGCGCTAGGCCTGGAGCGAGTTAGAAATAAAAATGGCACGTGCAACGAAATGGCGGACGATAGCGTTTTTGGCGTTTCTTTAATCTAACTTTTATGTTTTGTATTAAAAATGAAAGATAAAGAAGGAGATACAAAATTTAATGGTATTTCACAGGATGGGTTAGTTGATGAAGACACACTGGGGTATTTCAAAAGGGTCGGGGACGTACTTGATGAAGATGATTTTGACGACGCCGAGGCTCGAAACCTTTTCGTTGAAAATGTTTTCACACAAATTTGTCAAAACGAGGTGCGTCTTTGCTGTGACCAAACAATAAGTACCATAATGGAAAAACTGATACCCGTTTTTACGACAGTTCAAATACGTACTTTTGCTATCAACATGGAGAAGGTTTGGAAGGTAATAGTAATGGACAAGTTTGGGAGCCATGTTATACAGACGCTGGTAAACACAGTCCTCACAACAATCAAAACAGACGTTTCTGGAGTTAAAGAAAAAATAAGAGAAAAGGAGTACTTGCCGAGCATGGAGGAAACTTTCTTAAGGTTATGCAGCATAATCGAAGAGAATTTACAAGAACTTATTGGCCACACGTACGCTAGTCACGTGGTGCGAGCAGTGTTGGAGGTACTTGCGGGAGTGCAGGTATCTGAGAAGATTGTGCGGAGTAGGTCTTCACGAGGCGGAAGACGAAAGAAAACTGCTGTGGAGAAAATTGGCAAAGGATGTCAAGGTTAGAAGCAAATTGGGCTTCATGCAGCTTCATTGATCCAAAATTATATCCATCTTTCTAGATGACTTTATTAACCCTTTCAGTTTCACCCCTAAGAGTGCAGAAAGTTGCAAACAAGTCATGTCATAACATGTTGTGTTGCCAAAAGCTTGTTGTCTTGTTTGCAACAATATTTGCATAAAAATTTAGCAAGTGGGTTATGAGATTTTGGCTACACATCAAGATAACATGATTTCTTTGCAATTCCAGCTCGAACAGTATGATGCATGAAGGTATCTATAGACTCATTCACTGGGCTTGGCAGAAAGTAGCATTTAGATTTTAAGGTGGAGTTATCTTCTAGTCAGTAGTTAATGAGGCACTGGCAATTTTGCTATTCACTGTCCACTGCTTATTAGACAAAGTCTACAATGGTCTACTGGAAATCTGACATTCTGATTGGCTACTCAACTAGTATTCTATTGCCCGTTAGTCAAACCCTACTAGTGCATTAGGTCAATTGCAAATCTCGCATTCTGATTGGCTACTCTACTAGTGGTCTATCAGCCGATAGACAGTGAGTAGAGAAGTGACAGAACTTCTTGAAGAACTCCTCAAGAGCTCAGTGTCAGATAATAAGACAAAAAAGGTAGCAAAATATGAAATAAAAATTTTTAAAGTAAGTAGAATTTAACATTAAAAATTAGTCCATTTTAATTCACATGTTTTACTTTGAAAATGTTTTCAAAAAACCCAATAACATGATTTGAAGCAAATACAATAATCTTACAATAATTTAATTCACAGACTCTTTTGCAAACCAAACTAAATTTAAAACTCCAATAGAAGAACAGAGCAAAGAAGAGTTAAATACCTGTTTGCAGCAATTTTACTTCTCTTTACAGCAAAAAGATGGAAAACCATACAAAGTTTTGTTACTAAAAGCCATACAAGCGACACTTGAAAAGCTTTAAACCTCGGTCTGTTATTACTGATCCAGAGTTTGAAAAGGCAAATGAAATTTTAAATGCAGTTTGCAAAAAGCTATTGAAAGATGCAACAGTCGGCCAAACCATTCATAAAAATCCCATTACAACTGAGCAACTGGAAAAGTTGTTTTCAAAAATCCAGCTCGGTGATTGTTTTTCAAACAATCCAACTTAACTGTACAGTTCTGATCATGAACAACTATGGTCATCAAGATCCGAGCATTTAAGGAGTCCTTCTTTCTTGACTTGTACCATTTTAAGTCTGGTGGAGAACATCATTTTTTAAAAACAGTTTTCTTACAATTTATCTTAGAACTGCTTGTAAACCTTGTGGTTGTTGAATTGGCAGCACACGTGGTACCATACTGTGCATGACAGTTACTGGTGTGTGACATGTAGCACGTCATATTTTAAAAATAAATTGTTTTCAAACCACTAAAATTCGTTTTTTTTAAATGTTGCAATAGACCACTAGTAGAGTTTGACTAAAACAGTTAGACTACTTGTTCTCATTTTCTCTCGGCATTGATAGACAACTCGGGCTTTGCCTTTGTCATTTATCAGCTGATAGAAAATTCGAACTTGTAGTCTACCTGTTAATAGATGGTGAGTAGAGAAAACCAGCGATTTTTTGGGTGCTTTTTCTGTGACTCATTTTCAAAAAGCAACAGAAGAATGTCTTGAAGAACCTCTTGAGAGCTCAGTGCCAGCTAAGACAAAAAAAGCAACAAAATACAGGCTGAATAAAAGTTTTAAGTGGTAAGTACAACTTAACATAAAAAAAATAGTCCATTTTAATTCACATGTTTTACTTTGAAAATGTTTCTGATAAACATGATACAATGGTTTGAAACAAAAACAATAATTTTTCAATAATTCAATTCATAGACTGTCTTTTTTTAAATGTTGCAATAGACCACTAGTAGAGTTTGACTAAAACAGTGGAGTATTCTATCAATGCCGAGGGAAAAAAGAGAATGAGTAGTCTAATGTTAAATAGACAATGAGTAGGCTAGCCAATCAGGTTGCAGCAGCTTTGCAGTAGTATATACTTGTTGGTTTCTACTAGTGTGTTTTATTCTCAGCCTTTATGATGAAAGAAACAAATTCTCAAGTTTTATTTGTCAACAGCATTAACCAAAAAGATGAAAATTTTAACCAGCTACATTTTCTTACTAATCTTTACTGCCTACTTTTCTTTAACACACTTTACAGTTGGAGATGCTTTTGCTTCATGTGCGACACTGGGACCTATTACAACTGTTGCGGTACCAGAGAGCTTTTTACCAGTGTTGAAAAAAATAAGTAAAACCATATTAAAGACAACAAACCTGGAGGGTTTAATAGTACATCCCATCAGTAGTCCTGTGCTACAGACATTGCTTTTGGTCTTGTATTCAAGGGATAAGTCTCTTTGCTCTAAGCTTTGTAAAGCAGTCATGTCAAAGGCAGAGGTATTTGGAGAAGGAGATGATGGTTCAAGGTAAAATAAAATGTACTAAGAGATATTGGGTGATCATCTACAGTTTTAACCCTTTTAGTCCCATTTAGTTATGAATATCCAATTGCAACTTCTCCTTGCATAGCACATACAGAATAAAGCATTTGGTAATGAGAAAATGATAATTGATCAAACAAAGCAAACCAATGAAAATTAAAACTAAAGTTCTCCCAAAATTATTCAGTTGAATGTATGTGCTCAAGTGAACACAACTCTGGGACTGTTAAGGTTAAAATCTACAAGCCCGAGGAGTTGTCAGTAATGTGTCCACAAAAAATAGCTTTGTCCCTCTTTAGTGTTTGTGACTGCCAGTAAATAGTATAATTTTTGATCATTAGAACTGTGTACATTCAGGAAGTTGCTTTCAAGTTACATAATATCACCTGGCATTTATTATTAGCTAGTTGCACACTTCAGGAAGGCCTTCTTAATAGATTTACCAGTGTGTACAGTAGGATGAGTTAAAAGACTAGATTTAAATGACATGATAACTAATTTAAATTGAATGGACCAAATTAGGTTAACTATCTGTTTTTGTGTCTTTCACAAAAACTTGCAGATAATTTGATTACTGGATATTATGGCCTTTGTGAGAATAAGCAGACAAGGTTATTTCAAGCTTCAAGCTTAATTTCAGAATTATAAATAATGAATTAGATATCGAACACTGAAAACTCTTGGCATTTATTAATAGTGCATGACATATGTTATTTTGATGACAATAGAGCTAAGAGATTTAAGAAAGGGTTTAAGAAAGAATTAGTTAATTTATTTAAATGTTCACTGAAACACTGTTTGTAAGAGTTTTCTCCAGGTTAACTTACACTAGGTTTTTTTTTGCAGAATACCACAACTTTTTACTCATGAAATTGGAAGTCACCTTGTAGAGAAAGTGTTACAAGTTGCATCTTCTAGACTGCACAAAAAATTGTTTGAGAAATATTTCACCAATAACCTGCTTCAGTTTTCTCAGCACCATATTGCCAATTACATTGTACAACATCTTTTAGCCAGTACAACAGATCTAGAACAGGTAAGTTTTTTCTCCAAAATTTTATTTTATCTTTGCTTTATTTGTGATTTTATAGGTGAATGCTTTTACAATTACAAGGAAGTTAAAACAAAGATGCAAAAAGTAATATAGCAATACAGAAACAAGATTCTGAATTTTACAAACCATCCTCTCCTATTAATTTGTTTTGATTAATGAAGAAATGTATTATACACTAAATTGGAAATGAGGCACCTTATAGACATACCTTTTCATGTTTCCAACTGGTACCATAAACGATCATATCAATCTTCTATGTGAATTTTAGGCTGAGGTGATGGTACAAGAACTTCTGGAGTATGTTGAACATACACTTGCAGTTGGTCACATGGGTGTCATTGTTAGAATGGCAGAGACTTGTGCAAGACTCAAAGTCAAACAGAAAGCCTTTGTGACTGTGTTATTGAGCTCATTCCACTGTGAGAAAAAACAAAAAAGGGACAGCATCGTCCCTCTCATTCTCTCCTTAACCACACATGATGAGTATTATAAAGTACCAGTAGTTACTGATGAGGACTTGCAGTCTGGCGAACCAGGGCAAGAAGAGGTAAATACCCAGGGGCCAACTCACAGATCATAAAGGAATCCTCCACTATATAACATTGTAATATCAGCAGCTCCAATTTGACAATCTTGTAAATAAAGTTAACTCCAAGTAACTTAATAATTTGATCATTTCTTTGGTTTGAATTTCCTGTGTGTCGCCACTTTGAAATGTGGTGTGTTGTGGTTCTAGTGCCAGTCTCCATTCTCAATGAATACAGAGGGGGTCTGGCACTGCAACCATAACACACAACATTTCAAAATGAGGGCGCACTATAAATTCAAATCATAGTTAACAACTATCCCTTGAAGGGGAGGTGAATAGCGGTGGATATAGTTGTTTTAATATTTACCAGAAGATAGGGATAAAAGCAATCATTTCCTCGTCTGTAACTAACGGGTAACACGACGCCATTTTCACTACCACCTCAAAATCAACTAATAGTCATGGATATTGTGAGATACAGGAGCGAATCAGAGCACGGGAAAATGGATATTGGTTGCTTTGGTAAATACTAATAAAGACTAAACTAAATTGTTTGGCATTAGATTTATGTACAGGATTATCAAATTCGAGCTGCTGATATGGATACAGACTCAACAAAAGTTTTACTTGAGACCAATAGAGTCTATAGAGTAGAGGATTCCTTTTATGACGGCTGGGGATGGGGGGTCTGACAGAGGTTCATAATTTATACCAAAAAATATTCCACCTTAAGAATTTGTCCAACCCAAAAAGTCCCTACTTCTCTTAAGCATTCCCATTAAATTGCACTTATGTTATTGATTTGAGATGACAAAAAATACAATACCAAAAAAATTCCTGTGCTTTTGCGGACCCAAGAAAATCTCTTTGGCCAAACCCAAGAAAATCCTCCCCCTCTCTGTCATCAAAATATGTGTTTGAGACAATCCTTGGTTGTAAAAACTTGCAAAGATTTCTTTTGCCCAAATAGTGTGGTTCCATGAAATTTAGCATTTACTGGATACACCTGTGATTAAAAACGTTTTTTATTTGTAACAATGTGTTAAACCTTTTGAACCAAACTAGGCAGACAAGTCAAAACAAGTCAACTTGAAGTCAGTGAACTACCACGGAGCAGTTCTTCTCAAGACATTGTTTGAATTTGATAAATCAAAATTGTTTGTCAGAAGCTTGCTGACTCTTTCACCAGAGGAGTTGACGTTGTTAGCTTGTGATAGGATGGGTTCTTATGCACTGGAGAGCTTCCTGAAAAGTGCAACAGTTGCACCCAAAAAGAAGCACGAGTTTGTGGAAAAGATAAAGGTAAGAGGATTCAGTAAACCAGGGCAGAGTTGTTCAAAAGACGATTAGTCCTATCAAGGGTTAGCTCTTACCAAAACCTATTGGTTGTCATGGTAATTAGTTAACCCTGGATTAGGGCTCCTATTGGTTGTAATGGTATTTAGTTAACCTTAGATTAGGGCTTATCATTTTTTGAACAACTTGGCCCAATAGTCTGTGTACATTCTTTGAGGTTTCCCTTGAGTAGTTATTTGAGTTGTTAAATTTAGACAGATTTTTTTTATTACAATTTGATGACACAAGTGTTCTCCCCAAACCACAGAGCCTGTTGCACTCAAAAGCACCATAATTCCCAAGCACTGCTCTGCTCTTTGCAAGTCAAGTCCAAAACCAAATTGTTTGGTTTTGTTTATTTTCTTTTCACCAGAAATACCTAGTAACATATTTTCAAAAATGACAATGATGTTATAATTATCAGATTAATTTTGTTTTAATCAAAAAAAATAATAAACTCCTGTCCTCTTGATAGTAGTTCCTCTTGACTCATCAACTTTGAAAGATCTATAAATGCTGAATGCCAATCCAAAATTGAAATACAAATTGATTTTTATTTTTAACTCCTCCATCTTTCAAGCTACTATTAATTGTAAAATATTTCATGACAGGAAGAAAAAAAGCAGTATTGATGAAATCAATCAACCGATAGATAGGTACTAGATGCTTTTATTTACCCTGGGTAATTCATTCAGTTATTTTACAAATAAATCACAGTTATCAACAGAAGTACTGAGAATCAATTTTTCTTCTAAAACCAATCATTTTTTTACAATGCACATGTGCCACTCTAATTGAGAATGCTCAAAATAGAAATTCAATAATACAACAGATAAGATTAAGATAACTTGTACTACAAGCTCTAGGTACAAGACACACTATTCACTCAGCTATAGACCAGCTGTTTTCAAGGGCTGCTTTTTCATGTAAATTATGTTATAAATTTGGCAGTCTCTTTTATTTTTTGTTGAACAGGGAAAGTTTGTGAAATTAGCAACAGACAAACAGGGAAGTCATGTTCTGGATACTTGCTGGAAACAACTTGAGGCCCAGGACAAGGAAACAATTTCACAAGAACTTGCATCAAATGAGCAACACTTGAGTAAAAACTTCTTTGGGAGAATTATCCTGCAAAACTGTGGCATTGAAAACTACAAGAGAAAATCAGGAGCTTGGAAAGAGAAAGAAAAAAAAGTGCAGATGAAACGAAAAATGTTGGAAGAGATATTTGGTGAAGAGAAAGAAATGGTTTCAACACAGAAGTCTAAGAAACAAAAGAAGGCTGCTGAACAGGAAAAGGTAGTTAGTACTAGACTGAGTACTGATTTACTGATGGAGTGTAAGTTTCTCAGAAACTGGGATAGATGCTTAATTTGAGTGTCACTTTAAGAAATGGTGTGTAAATTGCAATGAACAGCTTGAACAAATAGCCAAGCTAGTCTGGGCAGGTAGTTTGAGGCACTATTGACAATACAGTAGATATACAAAAAAAAAAAGAAACAAGTAACTAACAATTATTTTCTTAAACTACAGCTATATATGTGTCGATTAACAGGTTGACAGAGTTCAAATGAGGTTTTTTACAAAAAAGCAAGAATTAATTACTACAGTATACTAATAAATTCCTCTACGTCAACATTACTGTCTTGATCTTTGAGTTTCTGAAGAGGCAGTTTTGTTATTCTCTTTTTTAAACATATGTTTCAAAAGATTCCTCAAATTTTCTTGGGATGCTATTCCAGATTTTCCCTCCCAATTCGCACAAAGAAATTTTTATATTGGTTTATTCTAGAATAATTAATATGGTAATTACCAGTGTAAAGTAATTGTATCATCATAATTGTCAAAAGTAAACAATAACTACAATAATAATAATAATAATATTAATGATAATTTGGTAATGTAATGATGACAAGAATGTTAAGGGTAAACTTGTAATTGGTTCTTTCACTGAGTGAAACCAACCAAACACTAGTGTTCAAAAGCTTTTTCAAGTTCCTTAGGATACTTCAGGCTTGGCTAAACAGATGTTCGCCCTCATACAAATCTGGGATTTAAACATGTCGTTCAAATAGATTGAGCCAGACACAAACACAGCAACAATGTGGTATCCAGGCTCTCTCATCAGTGGAAATAAGAGACCTTGAATACGAAGTTGCGCAGCAATACAAAATAAACTGATGATTGTTTCTTTTTATCAGAAAAATTGTGCAACACTCAAGAAAGAGGAAGCCGCTACTCCTAGCTTTTCGTACGACACTGAATTGAAGTCCCTTGGTTTTGACCCAACAGTACAATCAGTTTGTGAGGTTGGAGATGAATTTTACCTCGAGGTACAATTGGTTTTTTTATTTTTACTTTTTTTTCTCCTAATCTATCAAAACAGAATTGTTTTCAAATTGCGTCGACCTGCTTAAGGAATGGAACCTTTTAAGTAGGGGTCACACTGTATCAGTGAGGTCACAAGGGGCCTATTTGATCCCTCTTAATGTTTGACGTTACAAAATAATTCATTTTTAGCGTTTAACTGTTTTTACATGGTTCAAACAAAATACGGTTTTTGGTAGTTAGGGAAAAGGAATAAATAAAACAACAGAAAAACTGCAGAAAAACAAATTCTCCTAAACTTTTTACATGAGAAGTACAAATTCTACTTGGGCGAGTATTTCTTAAAATCAGTATCTTTTTGGGGCTGAATGGAGTAAAGGTACTTTGAGGGTACGATACAGTTTGAATAGGTAAAATACATCATTTTTTTGGCTTTTGCAGGAAAACTATTGGCATTAAGAAGGTCTTTCAGGCAAAAAAATTGTTTTGATAGCATGAATAGTTCTTGAGATACTCGTCACCGGAAGTGTGCAAGCCTTTTTTTCAAATGCATTCTTCTCGAAACAACTCTTCCCACCAAACAAAGCTTTTAAAAGGTTCCAACTCAAACAAGTTTGTTCTGTTATTGCCAAATTAGGCACAATGATGGTAAAATAACAGAGCTTCAAAGCGGTGTCAGGAAATTTTGAAACTCAGCTTAGATTTTTTATCGGATGATTAGTCAGACAAACTACTTTGAAGCAACAAATTTCAAGAATCGGTTATAAGACGTGAACGGCAAAGTGCATCAAAAATCGCTGACACCGTTTTGGCAATCAAGCAGTCAAAAGGAAAAAATCATGATAACAAAGGATAATTTAGCTCGCATTCGAACGGACTTGGAACTTGGGGAAGGAAAGAAATTACCACAAACAAAGCGCTCAATGTCACTGCTAAAGAAAAAATGTGGTTTAAACCATGTTATAGAGAATTTAGTAGCTTTCCAGTGATATGTAGGTTTATGGGGTATCCGATGTAGAGTAAAAGAGTTTCGGATTGATAAGTGAAAACATTTCTCAACTGTATAACCTAGCGCTTACAATCACGTGCCAAAGCCCTTCTTACTTGATGAGATAAAGTCAATCGTGTGATGAGTCGTTTTATAGCTTCTGTTTCCTAACTTAATCACAGCCACCACGCGACTACCTCGAGGAGAAGGGAACAGAAGACCCACAACTTTCAAAGGAAAAGAAGCAGAAAGGCAATGTTAACGAAAAAGCTTCTCGTGACTTGGAGTTCATCGTTTCAGCTATCGAGGCAACTAAGAAAAAAAAGAGAAAAAAAGGGAAAACGTTATTATTTTGTTGAGTTTTATTCGTTGCATATCATTTTATGATAAATTAACTCAACTGCATGAAACACATTTTACATCCATTTTTTCGGCATTGTTTAGCTTTTTTCCCCCGAAGTACATAGCCCCTTTACATATGTAAATGGCGCTGCAATTTAAATATTCTTTTGTCTACATTTAAATTAGCGCAACTAGCCTCGTTCTGGAGTTAAACTTGTTTAAAAATATTATGCAAACGAGGCTAGTTACGCTATTTTGAATGTAGACAAAAGAATATTTACATCGCCGCCATTTATGCATAAATTATGTAGTAGTATACGAAATGTGAATAAAATGACATAGTAGTGTTTACGGTCTCAAATTAAAATTCGTTTCTTTACTTCGATGTGTGTGGACACTAGTAACTGTCACTAGAACAGAGAATTTCATAAACCAGGTTTTATTATATTACAAGTCCATTTTATAGGCGAATAACAAAATCCTTTTCACTAATTGGCCGAAATAGGTTCAATAACTTCCTATACAGGACCGGAAGTTATTGGGCTGATTTCTCGCTAACGCCAGTGCTCGGAGATAATCGTTTGTTCCCTTTTACTGAGCTAAAACTGGAGCCATGTAACAAATATCTTAATAACCTCCTTTGCTTGGTCTGTCCGTACAGTTCATGGTTTAGAAGGCATTAGGGGCGTCCTACAAGCAGGCTCATTTCCCCTCCTCCCCCATCCCTCCTTGATGTCCACTATTGTTTTGGCCTTTTTGTATCTACATTACAAGTACATGCTATTAGTTATGTTTTACTTTGTCAGCAGCATACAAAGTTGGAACAATGTTTACAACAGTGCCACCTCAAATCGGACACTGACTCCGACTCAAACCTGACCTGAACCGACAGTTGCCCTTGATATGTGATCTAAATATAAAGCATATTGATTCAATTGTCCCAATAAATGGATGACATTTCCTCTATTTTAAAGCGTTTTTCCTTAACATCCACTGGCAACCATGGGAACCCCTTCTTAACATCCTCCACTGGACCCCCCTTTTTCTTAACGTCCACTGGAACCCCTCTTAGCGTCCAGTGGACGGTGCTAAGGCAATATTATGACGCCCCCTTATAAGGGTTATATAACTGCCGCCAGATGGCACTCCAACTATGTAGTGTGGTTTGAATCTGCCAATCCCTTTACGACCTGCGGTGAGCGGTTTGTGCTGCGGTTTTATTC
>JAOBRD020348266.1:0-20683 GCA_027575215.2 Hydrozoanthus sils | reverse complement strand
TATTGTTGTTGCTGTTGTTGAGCCGCTGTTTTATACCACCCAGGCTGGCTGGCGAGAACATTTATGAAATGAAACACTCTATCTATAATTATTATTATTAGAAAGAATCCAAGGGTCCTTTCAGCGCGATTTTGGTAGTAGAAAATGACAAGGATGACGCAGATATGGACCGTGAGCCTCGGACTACAACTGCAGAAGCTCTGGATCGTGTGGACGACTTGACAACAACTGCGTCATAACTTTAGATCTAGTTATTGCGTTGAGCTCAGTTTCACAGCGACTTGAAGATTAATAAATATTGCCAATTAATCAAACACAACTAACAATAACAGATGACCACTAAATGAGTGATCTATGGTATCTATCCGGAAGTTAACAGTCGCTGCATTTCAGCATGTTGGATACTTGCTTCTAGTTAACCGCAGAACTAACTGCACGTCCGGTATGTTCCAGCTCGTACATTACTGTAACCAGTAATAAATTGGTTCCAGTCTTTTCTTTACCTTATTAAACTAGCACCAACAAACTCGTATTCATTGAACATATGGTTAGGTTGAAATTTATGTACGAGACCAGAGTAATGTTACCTCGAGTTTCTATTAGACGGACAACTCTCTAAAACGGACAGTTAAGGCCGGTCCCGAAGACTGATGTCCGTCTTAGAGAGGTTTGACTGTATTGTCACAAAGTAGCATAGTTTTCTGTTCTTCTTTCCTAGTCTTAATTGTGCACGCACGATTACTATTCGGTTTCAACGGCTGTTTCCGTTTAAGTTTGGATTATCTTCTTCTTGGTCTCTGATCATTTGATGGCCGGACTGCTTCAGAATACGTTCAACGTAACCCTCTGAAAACAACATAATTAACGTTAAGCTCTATTGACTTCTCTAAAACTAACTTGCCCTAAACTAAACATTAGTATCAATTCATCGAGATGACACTCCTTTAGCAATTGATTTAACTAATAGCAGGTGACTATGTTTACTACTTGATGTATCTGTACTTAACAACCTTCCCTTTCTACCACAAAAGGTTTGAGCTTGGGAGCAAGGATGCTTCGTCAAGTTTGAAAGTCCAGGTGAGTGTAGTAAAGAAAACAATTGTCGATGCTGGCAGTGACTGACTTTTGGACATCCACTCTTTACCCGGTTCGCTAAATTCACTCATTCAACTATGTTCGAATTAGTTGGGCTTTGTTTTTTAAATGAAACTTCAATCCTGGATTCCTGGGTTAAGCCAAAATTCAACCAGTAATTTTTTAATATAAGGAAAGGCTTACGGTTGTTTTAAAACACTGTTTGGGTTTTCAACAGAGAAAAATTGCAAATTCCAAAACTACAGTTCTAGTATCAGTCTCTGTAAGGTCGGTAACAATAAGCTTTTTACGAAGGATAAAATTAACATTGTGTGAGTGTTAATTGGCCTTTGAACAGCTGGGCTCAGTGAAGTTACTATGATTATGTTAAAGATACTGCCTTGGTGATATAAGTTCAGAACAGTATAATGAGTGTGTGTAGATCAAATTCCATGCGGAAACTGAAACCATGACGAATGCGCTTAAGCCCGGTAGCTAAGCCTTAAAGCCTCGCTGACTCTCATTTGTGGCTCGGTGGCTAAATTTTTATTCGTATTTACTTCACGTTTTCCGTGACTCTTTCACAGAGAAGAAAAAATCTAGAAGCGAACATGGTGCACTAGTACAAGGGAACATAAATTGACAAAGTTTACAACGTTAGTGCATAATGGTAAACTGTTTAGTACAGGTACTGGTTAGTAGTGTTACCCACCAGGAAAGAACTGTTCAACTGCCGCCAGGACGTCGTAACGCCCAATCTCTGCTAGTTTGATCAACACCCATTCCGCTGGTAAATCCGGCATTTCGCACTGCAGCCAATCAAACATCAATTCTGTTGGACTTTTCGAGTCATCAGGAGGCTTAAAGTCTTCATACTTATAATTAAAGCTGGAAGCAAGCGTCCTCCAGTCTTTAGTTCCTGGAATTTCGTCGTTCAGCTCTTCGCACAACGCATCCAATGTTTCTGGATCTGAATATATCTCTGTAACTGTTGTGCTTTCTGTATGGAGTTTGAAAAAGTGAGAGTATGGTGAGGAAAGATAAAATTATGGAATTATGGCTATAAAAGCTAGGTACTAGTTAGTTTCTCGTCCGCAATGTGCAAAATGTCACAAGCCGCATGAATTATAAGCAGTTCGATGACTTTAGTCAGACGGTTATGACCATTGAGGCAACCACGGGTATTCAACTTCAAAATACTCAAAGCAAGGTTTAGACCAGATTTATTATGCCATTAACTCGGAGAGTAAGATGGTATCTTAAATGAAAATCTCCCTCTCCATGACCAGGGTGGGTATTGTTAGACAAAAAGGGTTGAACGGAACATTGGATCAGTGTTTATTGCTAACTTTCCAATAATATAAGCAACTCACCTGGAAGCTTGTTCAAAACTTGTATGACACCTTCGCGGTTTGCGTCTTTTAGCTTGTGTTTCAGGATCTTAACGGTTGTTCTAGGTCTTTCACACTTTAAACGAAGCAAGACACTTTTTGTAGGATTGTAGTTTGTATTTCTTCCCCATTTTCTTACTGTTCCAACTGGAACTTTAAGACCACTGGCGATGGCTTTGTAATCAACTGTACCTCGGTCTAACCTGAGTGCCATTTTGCTGAGGACTTCCGGTGTCATGTTAAGAAGGTTCTTGAACGGTTCACCTGGGCTTAATTCTTGTACTATCAGATTATAAGCATAATATTTAGTTTCCTCAAAACCCGATTTCTGGTAGACCTGGGTTATTTTTTTAGTTCATGTTCCCGTTTCCCACCTTCTTGAGCTTGCATTAGGTTTAAACTTTTGGGCTGACCTGTTTGTTTTATTGGTAAATCTGATCGGTAATCTGTAAGCATAACAAAGCTTTACTTATGAAGAAATTCTTGTTGGAATTTTGTCTTAATCCTGGGTTAAGTTAATCGGGGTTTTGAGGAGGGCCCAGCTGAGCTGTTAGGTTGTATTCAAGTAAACACAAAAGTATACAAGATACTGGAACGATTCAATTTTTACTTCAATGAAATAGCCGAATGTTAGTCTATAAGTTGTCAAGGAGGCTCAATGGTTAGAGTGCCAAGCAAAGCGTTGTCCCGGACTTAAATCTCACTCTAACCACTGACTGGAATTGTCGTGCGTGATCCCAAAAAGAAAATCATCAAACTTATTTGTTTTGTTTTGTTTTATAACATTTTGACTCAAGGAGTCACGGGAAAACAGGCTGTAGGACTCGAGGTCCCCTTTGACGCCTGCCACCCGGGACCGTCGGTTTAACGTCCTTATCCGAGGAGATGTGAAGATTTAATCATTTGCAGATGTTAGAACAGAGGCAGCACCTTCTCCAGACCCAGAGTGAGGGTCCGGAACCGAGAATCGAACCTGGGCCTCCCGAACGACAGACTGGCACCTCACAAATTGGACTAACCAGGCGGCGGTTAATATTAAAACTTATAATAAACAATTGGTCTGCCTCAAACCAGATGGGGTTCTTAACTGCGTTTGTTTTGGTTTGTGGACTTGAACTATAACAATAAATCAAGCCCCTAGGGGGATTATTCACTGGAATTTTTATCTTCTTTTTCTTCTTGTGTATAGTAATAGGTAAAGGCCTTATGTACTTGCTAAACCAAACACACTTTTTACTCTTAAGCAAAGTTCAGCAGGTAAATGATCCCTATATTGAAAAAACAAACGTCATCTACCAAGTAAAAGATCAAGCTCATGAGATTCCAGATTCCGGGGATATAACATCAAATCTTAGTTTTAAAAGCTGCCAAATTTCGCATAGCTGCAAAAAAATCTAGAAACATCTATGAAGATATTTCATACTTTACCATTTTGGAGCACCCTAAGCACATCGTTGCGTCCCTTGGAATGCAGCTCATCCATAAACATCTGTACGGTTAGCTGCGGCATACTGGCAAACAGGTAAGTGAAAAGATCTTCTGTTGGACTGAATTTACTGTACTCGCTGATCTGTTTGCATATTTCTTTGGAGATTCCCAGCTTCTCTGCAAGATGCTTCCAGTATTTCACGTAAGTTGAAAGTTTGTATACGGTATCAAGAAGACGTGCTATAGTTTCTATGCAATCCAGGTTGTCTGTGAAGTAATCAACTGTATATCCTGCAATATATATTGATATAATACGATCATTGTTACGGACATTTCCCAAACTAACAAATATTCAATATGCATCTGGACTTCTACTAAAACAGTTTTAGAAAACTTCTCTTATTTAGCAAAAGTTCTTTGTATAATCAATATCTTTTCAGTTCTTTGTTTGGAACTTCTCATTGTTCATAAGTTATTGTTTGTACACATGTGTGGAGAAGTTACTATATCATATGAATTCCGTGTGTTGAGAAGTTACTATATAATATGAACTAGTAGTTCATTTAAATCAGTCTTTTGTTATGGGTTAAGTATATAAACGAATGGTTGTAAAGAAGTAACAGAGAATAGAAAGGAAAGGGAGTAGAGAAAGGAGAGGAACAGAAAGTTCAGAGAAGAGAAAGTACTACTACTGTAACAAGAAACTACGACTGTCGTACACTTTTATAAAGAGAAAAGAAAGAGAAACTATAGACACTGGTATTTCGTGTGGCGCGCCAAGTGAGTCCGCTCTACCGAGCTATATTCCCCACAAAGAAAGCAATCAACCTCCAAAAAAGCCATGCGACACGATCTAAACGGTTTACTTTCGAGGAAAATGTAATCGCTGTGATGAAAAATCAATAGCGTTGCAAATATACGTGCTAATGATATGTAAACAGTCAGTAAAATGCCCGGGTAAAATGGCACTAAGGCCTAACGGGTCAAAAGGAACTAAAAGCCGTACTGGACCATAAAAATCGTTTGGGTATCAATGTTAGCAGCCGTGGACGTTAACAAAAACAAAAACAAAAGTTACAGACTGTCTCCATAGAATTCAACTTGTAATTAATTTTGATGCAATGTTTTCTTAGCTGTTTTTGCTAGTTTGGTTAACGTTTTTGTTGTCGTTATCGATATTTCCATTGTCATCCCTCGATGTCGATTTTGTCGTAAATGTTGACGTTGCAAGCATCGAATGTGGTAATTGCAGTTTTCGTTATACTATTGACGTGGTTGTCGTTTTTGTTGTTGTCATCAGTATTCTTGCCGTTGTTGTCGACACTACCAGCGTCGAAGCACCCCCCCTCCCCCCTTCGGCCTAACTTCCCTGCATGTATGGCCCACCTGTTTGCAGTTTGCGAGAAGGAGGAGTTCACTAAACTAATTTTGGGAGCTCGCCGATGCGACTCAAGTTTGCCTAAAGATTGAGAACTTCTAAATATTTAACGGAACAAATGCATGTTTCGATCAATGTGATCATCTTCAGACAGGTCAAGCTCTGACACGCCTGGTTATCTCTGTGGTTAGAGCACCTGCCATGTGATCAGGGTGTCGTGGGTTCGATTCCCGCTCGGGGCACTTTGGGTTTTTTTCTTTCTCGGTTTCTCTTAGGTTGTCTTTGGTTATAATCACAGCATGTCAGAGATGAGTTGTTGATAGACTATATGCCTGCTGACAAAAACGTGTCACTGTTTCTTCAACTGAACGTCTTTCAGAGTTTATCTTCTTAAAAAGAGGTTTTAGTAAGTAGAAATTATAGTATTTATGAAATGTTATTATTCTAGGGTAGACGGAGAAGGCTGGGGAGGGCTATGGCCCAATATTCCCCCTACTCTGAGGTCTCTGAATAACGGCGGCATTCAAACTTGCAATTAAGGTTTTCCCGAAATTTTCTACGCAACCATCCTTGGCCAGTCCAGAATGCATTAGGACCACGGAAAGAAATCCCAAAACGCATTTATCCTTCTAGTCCATGGGCTAGAACAGAATGTATTACCACTTCGGGGGTCAAACGGTGACCGGTATAAATTCGAAGAGTTGCCCAAGTTGTTTAATAATTTTGATGATAGCAGTCTTAAATTGGTAGCTTTTTGGTGTATTTTTAGCTTCAAAAAAACAGAAAATGCGCTTCAGCATGAAAACGTGGCTCAAAAGAAAAGGCAGTCCATAAAAGGAATGATTATCATTCTAAGCCTTCTTAAAGGTTATGTAAAATTTTAAAATACACTTATTCCATTCGATTTTAATGACTTAAACAAGAAACCGCTTTTAAAGCCTTGTTTTAGAACTAATTCCCTTTCATCAGTGTTTGCAATGCATCATGGATAATCCAAGATGGCGGACAATTTTTAGGTATGTAGTTGATCTTGTGGCCTGGCTATTTGTGATGGATTTGCGACATTTTAATTCAAAATATACATATTTTAAAATAATTTTTTTAAAAAATAACTACTTTTTTTAGTTTTTTTTTCGGGAAAAACATTCGTACAAAACTTACCAGCATTCGAGATGTGCACTCGATTGTCGAGGTTCATGTACTGAGCGTGTTTTTCCCGGTTTTTAGTTGTTATACTGGTATTTGGGTTGTAATGAAATATATATGTGTGTGTTACTTTTACGATAATTAGTTAATATGGGTGAATCTATAAAGCGTAAAGGCCAGATTCAAATGATTTTTGACGAATGACTGAACGAATGTAAAAACTTTCTTTCCACACGATAATAATTATAGCTAGTAGACTGTGGGTTTGTGCATAAACAAATACAAAGCTAAATGAAGCTTATAACAAAATATAACAAGATACAAGATATGAAAGAACTGAATCTCAGAAATTTCATTTAAGTGGTTTTTTCGACTCTAGAAAATAAATCTAAAAGAAACGTGAATATAGAGTTGGAAGAACCAGCCAAGAAACGTCTTCGCGTAGAAATAAGAGATAACTGCTTAATGCACTGCACCGAAACGTATGGTGATCTGTCATCATTGCAAGATTCCCAGTTATTGACAACGCTTTTGAGGGCCGCGAACATTCGACTGGTATGTATGGATGTGCGTGCTGATAAAAGTATCAGAAGAATAGCGACAGCTAGGAGCGATGTCAAAATGTTAGCTATAATGTCCCGGGACTTCGTAGCAGCGGAGGGCTGTTACCACCAAAGTTGATATAAGGCTTACACCTTGCAAAAGGAATCAAGCACCTGCACTTCATCAGTTGTCTCTGAAATGAAGAATCGTATGCTCGTGTAGAGTGTGCAGTTTATGAGATGTTGTTTGACCACGTCAGAACGCACATACTTGAAACACCTAAACTAGTGAGGCTAATTAATCTTACTCGTATGATGCTCGGTTTTATGGAAGATTTGGGAGTGAGAGAAGCTTAAAGAGTCCACCAAGACGCACCTTCGCCGAAACCTTGAGGCACATTTTGGAAGCATGTTGCAGTTTGAAGATCTGCTTGGTAGCAACAGATTGTTTGTCATCCCTCGGACTCTGTCAAGACTTCAATTGGATAAAGATCTTTCAAAAGTTCTACAACAGCAACAAGGAGAGTTTAAAACACCAAGAACGGAATAAATTCGACGAGTTGCATTACAGCTTCGAAAAGCTATTAGCTCTAATGTAATCGAAATGTCATGGCCTCTGAAAGCCTCCGAGCTTACAAAAGATAAAAGATAGCATCAATATTCCCATTGAAGTGCGATTATTTCTATCAACTCTGTTATCTGGTAGTGCACAGTATCCAGAAGAGCCGTGTTCATCAAAAGTAGAGCGCCTAGTTAACTCGTTTGGACAGGACTTGGTGTTTGAAGTAACAAGTGGGCGACAGAAACCTCCAAAGCACCTATTACTCCCATACGCTGTCAAGACTTTCACAAATAATGTAGATGTTATTCGATTCCTCAATCGTTGTGGACATGGAAGGCATTGCTGTCAATGTTGGATAGCTGGTTAAACCCATTTGAAATCGAACAGCAAGATCTTGTTTGCCTATCGACAGGAAAAGCGGCAACCGAACAGATTGAAAGAGATGCATGGGCAAAACAGCATACAGATGCTTCAGCAAGGTAAAATTAGAAAAGTCTAATCCAACGAAGGTGAAATTCGGCGATAGGAGGATTAAGAGGGAAAATCTTAAGTCCTTCGCTCATCTCGGAAAAAAGCTTGATGTCCGAGAAATATCGCCCAACGAAGAATTTTTGAGGGCCGACAGTACATTATTTGCCCAGATGATAGTTATAGCAGAAACGAGGAAGCTTTCGATGAGCTCTGTGCTCTCTCACCCACTTGGACCTCTTCCCTGGGCATTAGCCAGTGCTGATAGCTCTCTAAATAAGACCAAAAAGTCTTTGTTAGCAAGAGAGCTTCCGAAGGATGTGCCAGCCTATCATTGACGGAATGGCCATGGTCCAGAGGCTCAAAGGAGACCATATGTCTTTTTCTGTGATAGCGGATGTGATGCTATGATCATTCGAGAAGGGGCAACAAGTAGGCGGATTGACGTGATCTTTGATATTTATAGAGAAATTTCAATAAAGAATACGGAGAGAGAGAGAAGAGAGGAGGTTATTCAGGAAATGAGTACAGACATATTCAGCCACATCATAAAGTACAGCAGTGGGGGAAGTTTTAAGCAAACCCTCAAATTAAGAAGCTCCTCGTTGGGTTTGTCACTAAAGAATGGCAAAAGGAGAGGTTCCTGAAACGACTAACAGGGAAGACGCTTTACTCTCCGGCAGAGGAAAAGTGTACTGAGATTTCACCAGATGGCAGCACCAGGATGAGCGAAGACCTAAAGTCAACCCAAGAGGAAGCAGACACCCGGCTTCTATTCCACGCGTTTCGTGCAGCGAACAATGGATACAACACCGTGGTGATTTGTCCAGAAGATACCGATGTTTTTGTACTTAGTCTAGCTTTCAAGTGCTTTATACCAGCTGAAATCTAATTGAAATGTGGTATGCAAACTCGTACAAAATACATCGGTGTTACCAATGTTGTCCAGCGTTATGGTTCGGGTGCAGATGCCTTCCCGCATTGCATGCGTTCACTGGGTGCGACAGCGTCAGCACTTTCTCTGGCAAAGGAAAAATGACCGTCTCGAAGCTAGTAAAGAGGAAGCCTGAATTCCAAGAGATATTCCAGCAGCTTGGCATGGATTCGAAGGTTTCCTATGAGTTGTTCGCATAGCTTCAAGAACTCACATGTTTGTTGTACTCTTCAAGTCCTGGAATAAATGATGTCAATGTGCTTCACTACCGTCTCTTCTGTGTCAAGAAAGGGGGATTAGAATCGAACCAGCTACCGCCATGCAAGGACACTCTTCGAAAGCACTGTGACAGAACAAACTTCGTAGCAGCATGTTGGCGAAGGAGTCTTCACAACATGTAAGCCATCATGGCCGCCATCTAGGATTTTTCAAAAACTTTATTTCCAGAAAAAATGCAGCAAATTTTCTTAAATTTAATAGAAAACATGTGTTTACAGCCTCAAGTATAAACATTATTAAGAGTAAGAAAAAAAAAGGAAACTGCAACAAATTTTGTCAAAAAATGGCAGTTTTTTAACTTTTTTTGCATAATTAACTGTGCATAAGTTATAAATGATGACGTCATCCAATTAACAACAAAAAATTTGTTCATGATTGGACTACAGGTAACAGAAGTTTCGTTTTGATTGCTTCTACGAGCTTCGTTTTAAAATCTGGAAAAACCTTGGTGGTTCATTTTTGCCCCCCTCCCTTGGTCCTTTAAGGCTTAGCGTGTCTGCAAAATGTGGTTATGTTAGTGCATTTGAGCAAGTGATTCAAGTATTTTAAGGTTGCTCATAACGTTCCTTGCGATATATCGAATGAGGTAGAACAAATTCTCTTACGATAGCAACTACACATGAAATTTTATCACTTCATATACATTAAAAATAAAAATGCAAGCTCAAATTATTGCATTTTCTGCACTACTTTAGGAATTATTAAATCGTGATTGCCATGGAAACAGAGTGACGTTAATTTTTAAACGGAATTTATTTCTTATTATCTTATTGTTACTTCCTTACTGTTTAAATAGTTTAAAATCTCAAAATTTATATGAAAACAGCCGTCTTGATTAGTCAACTTGTCTGTCTAGATCGTTTTTGTTAATATTGATGACGTCACTTCATCATGTGATTCGACCACTTTAGCAACTCATCTGACGTTGCTATCACATATCAAATTGAAGTAGAGGAACTGAGGTTCAAAAAAATGTATGGTAGCACTTGTCCCCCAGAGTGGTAAGAAATTTCAAATTTTGGGGTTCTGGCCCATGGCCATGGCCGATGTTGACTTTTTAAATTTTTTTCGTTTTATTTTTCTCTTGAAATCTGAAACACGTTATCGTTAACAGCGGTCATGTCAGTGCTGATTATGCGCACGACGGATTCGCGCGTTCATCCACAGTAGTCGAAGGTGAGTAAAAGTCATACGAATTTATCTATCATTTCGCTTTATCATGAGTCGGTTAAAATGACACACAGATACACAGTTTTCAGACTTACTATAGATCTTCCTGAACTGTTATGCTTGCCAAAAAGGTCAGTATTATGCAGACCTCGACTCGACCATTTCACAATTTTAGTTTTTCGAGAAGGCAAAAAAATTCTTGGAGCTTTAGGCTATAGGAAGGCAAAAAATCCTGAAGATTTGAAAGAAAACCTTGAGATCTGATTCAAGCATTCATGCGACCATTTATTATGATTTTCCTGCCAACAAGCGAACTGGGACATGTTCCCATGGGAAATTTTGAAAGTTTATAGGTTATCTGAGACTGAAATAATAAAGTTTAAAACAGGCAGACAAAACCAAACTTAAAAGCCTGGATGTTAGTCAAATTTTTGAAACTCAACATCAATTTAGAAAAACATAGAGGATAATGTTGCTTTTTAAAATAGTTGGTTTTCAAAAAATAAAACCCTCCTCACTTATGGGGTGGATGGTGTGAGTGCACCTGCCACACCTTGGGGCCTGCAAAAATCTCTTAAAGGTTTATGTAAGGGACGCTCCCCCCCCCTTCTTCTTTGACATAGTTTTTCACCTATGAATTTTTCATAATGTGAAAAGAACACCCCTTTTGAAGCATAAAGATTATTTGTCTAGGGCACCCTCTCTGTCGGTAGCTAATATATAGAGTATTTGCCACTTCAGCCTCTCCATATTACAACTTATGAATCTGCCCTGCAGCCAATCACAGTTTTCTCATCATAGGTCTTTGCCCTTAACTGCATATGAAGCTTTGTTTTCCCTATATTTCAAACCTTTTTTCAAAGGTCTTACATGTAATGTTTGCATGATTAGCTCTGTACTGACCTGAAGCACATGGCAAGTTTTGTCTTCCAAGATTATCAGAATGATCATTTGCCGACAAGCCAAATGGTAAAGAAACACAGTTTTGTTGGTGTGTGTAGCCTGAAAAACCTTGCTTTGATGATGTTACATTCAAACTGTTCATCTGTAAAAAAGAACAGAAACATTTTTTTGTTGTAAAAAAGAACATTTATACTGAAAGGACAGGTTTCTGATATTTGTTTTGTTTTTCTGTTATTAAGTTTTACAGCTTTTTTTCCCTCAAGAAAAGAAAATTTGTTTGAAAACAAAAGAAATGACAGCATCAAAACCTTGACTTTTTTCTACTATTAGTTTTTTACTTATTAATTATGAAGTTATGTGCTACTTGAGTTATAAACCTCTTGCCACTTCTTAAAATAATAGTAATAATAATAATAGTAAAAAAACATAGCATTATAGCTTCATATAGCACATACATTTAAAGCAATTGTTACATAAGTTGGAACTATGTTTTTGATAATGAACAGTTCAAAAAAGTGAAATAGAATTAGTATAGTATCTTATGGAATTTTTAACTATTAATATAGAAGATTTTTAGAGATATGACATTTATGAACAGTTTTAAACAGTAATTTAAGTGTTAAGTGTATGATATTTTATTTAAAAAAATATTATAGCACACTTGATATATATATCACGCTTGATATATATAGCACATACATTTAAAGCAATTGTTACATAAGCTGGAACTATGTTTTTGATAACGAACAGCACAAAAAAATCAAAAAAGTGTTAAGTATATGATATTTTATTGCAAATAGTTTACTTTCTTTTAGATAGTATAGGTTACAATATGCACCCTACACAGGTCAAGCTTTGCATTCAAAAATCTTAGTACTGCATAATAATAATAACAATAACAATAATAATAATAATAATAATAATAATAACAATAATAATGATAATAATAATAATAAATTTAATAGAGCTCTCCCACACCGGGTTTCTCAAAAACTATTTACATTAGTAAAACCAATAGATCTAAAATTAACTAATTTATAATAAAATGTTTTTTGAAAAAAACACTTTAAAATGTACTCTAAAATGTAAACCGATCAATCTAAGATGCCTGTAATAAATATCTTCTTAGTTTTGATTTAAAGGATTTTAAGGGTGTTGCATTTTTTATGTTAGAGTCAAGATTGTTCGAATAGTTTACAGCTCTATAACTATAAAAATTTGCGCTGTCCTGCCGCGGACTTGCATAATGGAATCTGTAAACTGTCTCTTTGACGGGTTTGCCGTTCATGGATGTCCGATCTCTTACAAAAATTTTTGCTTAGCCAAGCATTTAAACATAAGGGTGGTTTAAGCATATAATAATGTTAACAATAATGATAAATTATGCATATGAATGATCAAGAGCACTTTACATATAGGGAACAAAATGACACAAACAAATTAAAATCCCAAGTTACATCAGGGGACAATCTATTTAAAATGCAAGTTTTAATGAATATTGAATAATAATATAAAAACACTAACACAGTTTACTATGGTATAAAATTGCTAAAAACACTAACTAAAATACCATTTAAAATGCTACTTCTGATATACACCCTTAAGGTAGATGTTACCACAGGTAAAGATAATGCTGTCAAGCTTTTGTAGGATACCCAGTGATGTTATTTAGAAACATACTGTTGATGACCTTCACCCCTTACAGTTCAAGTCAGTTATCACCTAACTTCTTACATAAAACAGGACATTTGATACTGAGAAAATGATAACTTATCAAACACAGAGAATTACTGTTTTGCATGGCCAATGTGCAGGGTTGCTCATTTCATATGGCAGTGGCAGTGCTTCCTTATTTGGATCAATAAATGTTTGTACTTCGTGTAATGATGAGCAACTGTCCTGCAGAACAATTGACAGACACACCGCATGATGGGATCCATCCATTTAAATAGAGAACTTGACTCAGCTAACAACATCAGATACATCATTGAAAGTATATGCTGTCTTGCTTCACTCAACAGCAGTTATTCAAAATATTGATATTACAAAGTACAATTTTTACAAAGTTTTTACAAGTTTTCAAAAACATATCTATAATGTTCGAGTAATGCACTGATTTTTTTTAACAGGCTAGATGTTCTTTGACTAAAGAACCCTCATAGATATGGGATGCCCTTTTGCAAACTATAGCTGTGACACATTCAGTATTGCTAAAACTGCTTAGGGACCATTTTTTAATGAGTAGGTGGGGGGCTGGTGGTAGTTTTCAAACAATCCTGGAAAAAATTTACATAACCACCCCCCTTGATTCAGTATATATATATATTTTTTTAATCACCCACAATGCAGAATATTCTTTTTCTTTGGATGACCCCCTTATAGCTTGAAACTTTTTGGATCCCCCTATCCATTAAAAAAGAATGTCTCCTTAGCTTATTTAAACTAGCAACACTAAAGAGAAAAGAATGGAGCTCAATTCTAGCTTGACTAGTTCAGGGTCTTATAGTATGTTTTTTCTTTGCTTTAATTAACTTGTGGGAAATTTCTTACCCTTTTCATTTCTGGAACTGTAGCACTGTGAGGTAGAGGGCCATGTGTAGCAGTGCTTGTTGTTTTGACAGAACCAAGCTTTGGCCTTGCTCCTGAGCCTGTAGTTTCAGATGAGCAAGAATTGAAGATCCAGTACTAATAAATACAGTTTAGTAGCTAGTATATAGTTATGTCTAAACTTTTATTTGCAGGGTACAAGACAAACTGCAGCTAAGCTGTTTGCCGACTGTGCAGTAAAATATCATTTATCAGTTTAGAAAAATTAATAACAAACTGTTAGTGAGTGTTCAGTTCTTATGTGATTTGATACACAGATTATTATTTTGACCCATTGTTCTTTTGCAATCAAAGTCTTCAACTAACAAGTTCCTAATAAAATTTCAGAAGATGAAAAACTGTGCCTCTGCTGGGTAAATTGAGGTTTTCCTGTAAAAATCAAATCTTTTCTTGCCTTTCTGCACAAAAAGTGCAAAAATAAGTGGAAGAAACCTACAGTTCATTAGAGGGATAAATATTTTATTCATTTGTCTTAACAGAGATCTATCCACAGAGTGGTTCAGTGGCATTGCGCTGCTCTGCTCTTACTTTCTGCAATGCTCTGCTCTTTCTTTCAAATAAAATACCAAAAAAACTAGGCTTCGTTTGAAATCTTCTCAAAAATCAAATTGAAACATTAAAACAGGGTTTCCCTTTGATTAAATAATCCCATAACGGATTTGATAGTTGTTTCCCGTAGTCATATTCTAAAATGCCTCCTGTATCAGCAGGAATAAATTCTGGGAAGAGCAGTCAAAGCAAACATTATGAAGACATTTCTATGACAGAGCTTCAACTCTGATACCTTTGCTCTTGGAGAACTCTGGTTAATTGTTGATCAACTAAAAAGTAGATAGAGATTTGTTTATGTTGCATATAATTATATATTTACCTTTACAAACTTTTTTAACTTCTCTTGTTTCATTTCCTTTGGTAGGTAGGAATTCTTGAGAGCCAGCAAACAGAGTGCCTTTGCTTGTTGTTTTAGTATAAGGGTTGGCAGGTGGTTCATCTGATGATCTACCATTTGCATCTGATGTCTTGAACATCTGATTTTGTAGCCCTGATTTTGGTTTAAGGCCATGACTTTGTGGTGTTGCAACTTCTGATTTGACACAGTTTTCATCAAAGCCATAATCTACACGCGAACTTGATGTAGAATTTCCTAATCCTGTCCCAAGAGATCTAGAGTTACCATTACGCAAATCCTCTGGTGGTGACCCTTCAAATGCTGTTAGTTTCTCTAGTTGCTGTGGTGATGCTCTTGTTGGACTTGAGAATTTTTGTGCTGTTGCTTCTTCTTCAGCACTGCTTTCACTACTACAACTTGATATTGATCTGTCACTCGACTTTGTCTTCATCATCAAAGAATCACCATTTGGTGAATCACTGGGAGCTGGTTTGTCTGCATCCAACTTTCCCCTCTCTGACAGTGTTGGCCCAGCAGTAGGGATTATGTTGTTTTTAGCTTGATCACCCTGATATGGTAGCAGCCCATCTACATCTGATTTCTTCAACACTAATTGCGGTTCTGCTGCAGCAGCACTTCTTGTATTCCTTTCTACCTCAACTTCATTTGTTGCCCTTCTACCTGTATTATTACTATCTGGTTCCAATTTCCCTATAAATGATTGTGGCTCTAACATTGTGTCTTCCCTTGATGAGCAAGTTATTTCATCCGACTCACTTGCTTGGTCACTAGGTTCAGCACACACTTTTTCAAGGGGTTCCATATCTGCGAGAAGAGTGTACTTATTTTATATAAATTATTATATATATTGTTACATGTCCCTAAAATTATGGGTGAAAGAAACTACAATAGATGTACATTCACCCTGTATGATATAAAGGCTCATTGCAGTTAGGGGTCATGTGACCACACCTACCTTAAATTAACTATGACAAAATGATGTTCAGAAATGGAAAGATAGATTAATGTTAACAGTACTTCAAATACTACACCAAATATAAGATCAATTTTTTTGTAAAGAAATTGCAATTGTATGCAAAAAATGGTTGCTGAGCAGGGTTTGCTCTACAACAAATACTTGCAACCAGATTTAGTTGTTCACCATTTCTTACTTATTTGAGATCAAAAACTGAAAATTTGCAATATTACTAATGTTAACCTGTTCTTTTCATATCTGGATACCATTTGGCATAACTGATTAATTTAAGGTTATTGTTTACCACATGACCACCATCTGCAAAGAGCCTATATTGTGAAGGAGATAGACAATATAATAATAACCATATGCATTGTAACAATAAGTTGTACATTTAACAAATTTGAGAGTAAGAGCTGGTGAAGGTCATATACAAGTACCAGCAAGTTAAGTAGTAAGCAAAAATTATGGGCCATGCCGTACTGCACATAGTGTTATCTTGGATCAGTGCCATAGTTGGGCAAATTTTTTTTCGAGGGGATGAGGCAATTTGGAAGAGTGAACTGCCTTTGCAGGAGTGCACAGCATTATAAATTTCATTTACATTAACTCTGATGTAATTTATCGATATTGCAAACATCAAAATAAGATCATAATTTTTCCCTTCAAAAAATGGGAAACCTATCTATTAACACTTTTTTTTCTACCAAATTGTTGTGGGGTCCATGCCCAGCTCCTGCCCCAGCTTGGCATTGTAGCTCAAAAACTAATAAAAAAATTAATATGCAAATATTGTAAGAAGGGATATCATTAGACATGAATTTATAAGCCAAGCTTAAACACACATCAGGCTTGCCCCCTTCCACCAGGATTTTTACTAATTTGTTTTACCTTATTGTCACTGAACTTACTTTTTGGTAATTAATAGACTCATTACAGTTTAACAAAAACATTATTATCCTGCAGATTGTTTCACCTTACAAATATGGAACTTTGATATAATGAAGCCAGTTTGGTTTTGTTTAGGTAGTTTAATCTGCCAATTGGCATTGCCTCTGTTTTTGCCTTTTATCGTCTTGCAACCAAGTATAATGAAGTTCTGGTTATCATGTACATTTACAACTTTGTTATAAAAGGTTGATGTTAATAAAAACCTTGATACTGCAAAATCAAACCACCCAGTCCCTTGACACTCTGTTATATCGGGGTTTCACTGTATATTTTACTTGGCAATTTAAACATTTTTTGACCAGTAAATGGTGCTTGGATTGATTCTTTTTACACTGCAAAGAAATTGTGTCATGTAGAAAGATTAATTTGTTGGATACAAGACAAACTGTAGAATTACATAGAGTTTAAAAAGAAAACCTCGTTACCTTTGTTGAAAATTCCCAGTACGCTGATCGGTAATAAAAAGCCTTTGTTATGAAATCTCAAAACTCCAACAAATTCTTCTAGATCGTTAAGGAGGACAGAACCCTGCCCGATCTCGTATTTTTCGAGCTTCTTTTGCATTTGTACGATCTTTTCACCTTCAGACTCGTTTTTCCTTGTCAAATAAAAGCTCTCGCCTGAATACTTCAGAGTATAGCGTCTGGGCGCGAATCCTTTGGCATGATTGCCAACTGCGTCCAGGAGAACGTAACCGTGAATTGCTGTTTTAATCATCGCGGCATCAAAGGTCTTGAAGTTGAAATCGAGGGGACGCGTTTTGACTAAAGTCTTATTGGAAAAAGAATGCCACTTGTCGACCTTTGTTAGGGAAATAACAGTAACACCATTGACCAGATAAATGTCCGAGGAGGTTTCGTACAGGTGTGTGTTTAGATCGTACGTCTCAAACTCGGTTGCGTGACCTTCCTTCAGAAAATCGGCAGTAATTTTCATCTTTGAGTTTAGTTTCTTAGCTACATCGAGGTATTCTCTATCGATCACTTCGTTACTGGTGACGAGAAAAATTTTACTCTTGGCGCTCAATTCTTGTCGAAGATCCTTCGACCTCACAAGGCAGCCGCTTCCTAGAGAACGATAATACTTTTCTCAATTACTCGTCCATACCTCCTCGCTGAGCCGACAGAAAGCCAACTCTGCTCGGCTTCTTTTAAAAGAAGCCATGCTATACATGCAACGATACTTCAGAATAGGACACAAGCAAGTTCACGATTACCCGGAAGCGGGGATTCCCCCATGACGTATTACCACAGGTAACCCAAGGCCAAGCTAAAGTTGGGTGATTATTGGGCTACCTGTGGTAAGCCCAGTCATAGTCTGCAAATGTTTTTTCTTGGTCAAGGTCGAGGTCGTCATCAACCAGACAAATTTTTTTATCTATTTATAATTATTCCTTGCGGCGCCAGCTCAAGTACATTTTTGGGACTCTGGACCCACAAGATTAATTTCTTGCTCGATCGCGGTGAGTGAAAGAAGAAGAAATTTTAAAGTGTCGGGACACAATCAGCTGATTCTTACGCTCAAATCATTTACAAACGCACACTGTGTTAGCGGTTGACCGACACCAAAACGGCAAAAGATGGTCATGAGCGTACATGAACGGCTCGCTTCGCAGACTCAAGGAAACACCGGAGCAAACTAAATGAGAAACTCACAAAGCAATTAAATGAACTTGCCTAGATGGGAATCCCAAATCATCGAGTTTAGAATCGGGTTGAAGTTACAACTCGCGAACAAGTGACTTTAGAATCGAGTTCAAGTTATAACTTGCGATCGCCATTTTGGATTTGGGCAGAACAAGTATAATTTTTATACATTTTTATGCAACTAGTGCATTTATATTTTATAAAACGAGATTATTCATATCGTGTTTATGTGCTTTTAGCATTTCTTATTTCTGCCTAAAAATGAGGTCCTTTTCTTGAAAAGAGAAGAGAAAAAAAAATTAATTGGAAGACAAGGGAAAACGAAACGACTCGAATCCCGGACTTTCTGCTTTTAAGGCGGGACTTAACCTAAATTGGGGCCATGTCTCTGTTACAAATGCAGCTATAGATCTGAGATCTGAGGGTGATATGCAAGTGATGAGCGATGGCGGACGTGAATTTCAATGCTCCATTAGCAGTCTTTTTTTTTTGGCCTGTTTATCCAGCATAACCTTTTTCCAGATAACTTGGATAACACTACAAGCTTAATTCCTGCCAATCAATATCCTATTAAGCCACAGACGATCAGTTCTCCGAGTTTTGAAGCTTTCTTATCCTGCCAAACCTACCAACGACGAGCGGCCACGTTTGTTCGAAAACCCAAGTTTTGCCTCTTGCTGAATTTAATACTGTTGTGCGGGGACATAAACATTAATCCTTTTCCAGCTTGGAAATATCCCTGCGGACTCTACAAGAAGCCTGTAAAATGTAACGAACTTGGCATCCAATGTGACTCGTGTGATTTTTGGCTGCATGTTCGCTGCCTGGATATGAATATTGATGTCTATAATAACCTGGCTAATTCTTCATGCTCATGGATCTGTCCGAATTGTGACCTCCCGAATTTCTCTGTCTCTTTATTGAATTCGTCTAATAGCTCAATTGATTTATCAAATTCGTTTGATATTTTATCAACGAACCGTAGTCAAACAACATCAAGTACTCCAAGAGGAAATATACTGAATTATACAAATGTACCCAAGCGCGACAACTCGTTGAAGAAGAATAAATTAAGAGGTATGATTATAAACTGCGACGGATTAAAGAGTTCAAAACACTCTACCGAATTCAAAGCATTACTCGAATTACATGATCCGGATTTTGTTTTTGGGACTGAATCAAAGCTCCATCCCGGTATACCTACCTATTCCATCTTCCCGCCCACGTACACGATCTTCAGAAAAGACAAATTGTAATGGAGGTGGAGTTTTCCAAGCTACTAAGTCTGACTTGGTGTGCATAGAAGAAGTCAAACTTAATAATGACAACTGTGAAATCCTCTGGACTTCTCTCAAAATGGCAAACTGCAAGACTTTGTACCTGTCATCCTTTTATAGACCACCAAATTCCTCTATTGAGATCCTTGACCACCTTAGCTCTTCTGTCAGTGATGTGTTCACCAGGGTACCAAACCATCCTAATATCGTTATTAGAGGAGACTTCAACCTGGGGGATATAAACTGGGGCCATGAAACGCCAACTGCTACCAACACTGCTACTGCATCACAGCATAACAAGTTTTTAAATTACATGGATGACTACTCATTGACACAACACGTTACGGTACCTACAAGACCTGCTTCGCAGAAAACTTTGGATCTTCTTCTGACTACCTACCCTAACTCTATTTCTAGAGTGCGTACATCTGATGGACTGTGTGACCATGATATTGTTCATTTTGAGGTCAACCTAAAAGCAAGGCGATCTTCTCAGCGTCCCCGTAGAGTTTATGAGTACAAAAAAGCAAACTTTGAAGGCCTGAATAAATTCATAGCCAAGTCGTCATCTGAATTTTTTGCGTCTAATCCGATTGAAAATTCTGAAGAGCAAAACTGGAATGCATTTAAACATACAGTAACCACTGGTATCTCTCAGTTTATCCCCCAAAAATCATCAAAGCCAAAGAACAAGTTGCCCTGAATAAATCCCGAGATTACAGATGCGTAAAAAAGATCGTCTTCACAAAAAAGCTACTCGCTCCGAAAACCAACAGCATTGGAAAGCATTTGAATGTCAACGAAACCTGGTAGCCAAACTCATTAAGGAGTCACACAACCGCTATCTAAATGAAGTTATTGGTTATAGCTTATCCGATAATCCCAAAGAAATTTTGGTCTTATGCTAAGCATAGCAAATCTGAAAACCTTGGAATTCCTCCCCTCGAGACAGTAGATGGGTTGAGTATTACTGACAAAGACAAAGCAGAAACACTGAACTCTTATTTCTTTTCAGTCTTCACTCGTGAACAAATGCCTCTCCCCGAAATCGATCCATCACCA
>JAOBRD020348159.1:0-20683 GCA_027575215.2 Hydrozoanthus sils | reverse complement strand
GGCGACCTTGTCTGGGGGAAGGGGGCGGGGGAGGACCACGTTTCTAAAGATGCTAAGCGAAAAGGGAGGGGGAGCATGCACGTCATCAGGGGAGCCACATCCCTGACCATATTAAGGGGAAGAGAGGCTCTGTCAAGAATCACTCGCAAAGAAGCTGACTTTCTTTTTCTACTACAGTGGTAACAGTACGTACAGCAAGGATTAATCGGTATATACGAAGTAGAGTTTAAAATGAAAAACTCTACTCCACGACCAGTATACATCAAAGACTGCTACTTGAAACTAAAACCTGATTAATTTTGATTAGCATCTTCAGTTATGCTCAGTCGTAATTACACTTTAATTACTTTCAAAGTGAACTAGCAAACTCCTGACTTAGCCTTCTTTGAACTTGCTGTAACAACATTCAGCACAATACAACTTTGATCACGGTTTCGTACTTTCAATTTATGTTTTGCAAAGATAGTTGTCAGGGGGAGGAGAGAGGGGGGGCAGTGATATTGCATTGCATTCGCCCAGGGTGCGAACAGTGTAAGGTTTAAGTCGCGGGAGCATGGAGTGCAGCTCGCGGAAAACTGCGAAGAACATCCGCCTTGCAATCAGAGAGTTCTAATACATTGATGCAATCCAAAACGATTGCGCTTTTTTTCTTTCATTATTTCGACACTTAAAAAGTCTTCACCTCAGATGAACTATTCTTTGTAGCGCTATAATTACCGCCAGATCAAAACTATCAACAGGCGTGTTCTGTTACTCAACTGGTTCAATGCCAAAAGTAAAAAAATTTGCCGAGATATGAATTGCTAGCCTAAATCGCTAAATATATATAACCGCTACCCAAGTCCCAACATTTTTTGTTCTTTTTGGTAAGTGAAAGCCAACCTCTTTTAATTAAAAATTATAACCAAATTCAATAACTGAAGGCCTACTCTTCCGGCGGCCGGGCACTGATATTATGGTGTATTACCCGACCAGTAGGGCTGCTCCACGAGCTTTTCTAAAGAAATCGAGACATTCAAAGAATACATATCTAATACAAATAATTGGAACTGTACTTGTTTGCTAAAACATAGACTCAGAAATATAAGTTATTTGCTCTCTGCAGGGGGTAACGAACTCTCAAAATTTCCCAAAAATCTACTTTGTGCACGAAACGCCTGAATTTTTGCCAATACTCGATAGTCTCTCCTTCTCTGTTTGAAAGTGTGTGTGGGTGTATGTGTGTACATTCAAGTCCGTAAAAGAGGTAAACTTGAACAATGACTTAACCGTAACTTTCGCCTATTTCCTCCCACGCTCTCCGATTCCGCCGCACGCTTCCCAAACCAGATGCTCGACAAGGCAGAAGGCAGGTAAACATCGCCAGCTGAAAACTAATTGTGGTTGTAAAAAGAATCTTTTTTCCCTTGAAGAGCTTCATGTATAAAATTAAGTTTTTCTTATTAAAAAAGCTGAAGCAAACTAGAAAATGTTATTTGATTTTCTCCCTTCCCATTCATCACTTTAAATACGCACATGTATACATATACCCTACTACTTCTCTGTACTCCACAATTGCTTCCCCTTATTTGCATTATAGAACATTCCGCAAAATTTTTAGTTGTGTTTTTTATGGCTTACTACCGTCGGTTTTTCTCATGCACTTTATAATGCACATGACAATAGATCCAACAGATATGTCAACAAGTGTGTGCAATATTGGAACATCGATGCTGTCAGTACCGATAAAATTTGATATTTAATAAATCGGCCAGGATCGGCAGGCTTTAACAAGTTTAGTCATCTATAAAAGTGTATTTGAAAAATTTATATTTTTACTTTATTTTGTTATCTTCCCGAGACCCTGAGTTGTGTGTACGTGATACCACAAGCAGAAAAGTGGAGACTTACTGGCGCCAAACACATAACATCTGCCTCGACCGCAAGGATAACTGGGACCCAAACAAGGTTGCGGAGGCGCCTTAAGTGTTTTGAGTATACTTCAATTCCTTTTAAACTGTAGTGTTCCGTCCGTTCCATTTATACTAATTGTTTTTGACTATTGTTCGTGTATATGGTGTGTATTTAGTTCTAGAATTATCATCTGTATGAAGAATGTCTTAGTTATGGAATGCTTGAAAACACCCGAAGGATTTCCCCACATGCATGCGTATTGATATCGAAGGTAGCGTAGAAAAACGAGTTTTTATGATGTGCATAATAACTGTTGTTGAATTCGTTTCATTGCTTTCTGCGGCAAAATAAATCCTTGTCTTTTCTACAACACGTGCATATTTACGAATTTCCATTTATTAAATTCAGGAGAAACTATAAACCAGTGAGTGTGCCCTACCGGTGCTTGAAGAATCGTCCCATTTTACCTTCTATAATTCTAATAATTGAGAGCGATCTTTTCTGCGTTCGCTCGATCAAGAAGGTAGAATTGAAGGGGATTCTGTTTGCTGGATATAGCGGCGCCGTACGTGATGTCCTCATAACTACTTCAATCTTGTTCTAACTTATTCACTGTCGATCTAAACGAAGAATTGCCAGAGGTCTCAGAGGTATGTTGAGGTTTTTAACAATTATCGTTTGTAGTAGTTTTGAAATTTGTCGAAAAAATAGTCCACTTCTCTCGTATGTACAACGAATTCGTGCACAGGAAATTTTTCTTGACTAGTTTTGATTTATAGTTGTATTGCGGCGTTTGCCGTAACTATGCCTTGAATGGCTTGGTTCTATTAGTCGTTATAGTACTACAATAACAAGACAAACTTGGAAAAAACATGTTAATCACACGTGTTTCATACCCTCAGGAGAAAACGGAAGCAAACATTTAGAGATTTGTTTTAAACATTTAATTTCCTTTTGTAAGATCTTCACTGACAAATGATCATTTATGCTGAATTTTTGCACTAAATTTCCTTTATAATTGTCGGGTTTTTTAAACTGAATATTTTCTGTCATGTCGTTTTGGTGATGACCCGAAAAACTCGGTTCTATCATACATCGAGCTCTCCCACACTACACTTCCTGCATGGCGGGCAGCTGCTCCCCTAGTTTTTCTGAACTCGAATGGAAAAATCGATCACGAGGCCAAGGAACTGAGCTGCAATCATTTTTGTGATTTTTTTATTTTTATATTTCAGCCTTAATGTTCAAATATACTGAGATCCAAAGCATAATAAAGCTATAGAAAGATAACCGAAAACCGGCTTGATTTTTTTGGATTCTATTCCAGAGATTGCTTTTATATATTTTATAATTATTATTGTTATTATCATTATCATTACTAATATTATTATTATTATCGTTATCGTTATTACAATTATTATTATTATTATTATTATTATTATTATTATTATTATTATTATTATTATTATTGTTATCTTCATCTCTATGTTTCCGTTAAATGATTGGCTTTATTTCGATAATTGAAAAAGTTGAAACTACGTACTAATTGAAGAACCACTTATGTATGTAACCCATTCGGTCAGGCTCGTTTACTAACCATGCGTTCAAGGCCCTGCCCGCCTTTTCAAGCACTCCTACCCAAAGTTCTTGTGTGCATTGTTGTGCACTTGATCACCTAAAAACAGAATCTGTCTTCTTGATGTTTCTTCAATTGTCATAGATGAACCGGTAGATAATGAGAGCAGAACACAGGTCGAGTGGCTTTCTTTGTAGCTAGTGTGAAACCTGATGAGGTCGCCGTGTGGAGACTGGCTGGCGCTGTTGTTTCAGCGAGTTTTGATTCATGCAAAATGTAGACATGGAGCATGGAACAAAAAAAAAGCAGTAAACTTTAGTGAAATCAAGTTTTTGTGTATTTCAAAGCTAAACAATTCGAATTGAAATGTATACGTGAGATTAACATGTTTTGCCAGTTTTTCAGTGATCACTCAAGTCACTCAGTCGCGTGCTGTTCCTGCAGACACGCTTTCATCAGAAATGTCTGAAAGGTTTTTTAAGACCTGATATCCATAATTGACACTATTGAAAAGTTGAAACTATGTACTGATATTACAAAACAGAACAAACCATATATATAACCCATCCGGTGTAAACAATGCAGTCCCAGCCCAGAAAGGTCTTATGACCTGATATCCATAATTGACACCCACTGCACCAGTGCTGTCTTAGAGTTTCTCAGTTGCCTCAGCCATGGAAAAATTTCTAAACTTGGATAAAAAGATTCGTTTTTGTTTATACAACTGAAAGCTTCAGAAAGTCATAACTTAAAAAAATTGTTCAGTAGCGGAAGCTACCTTGGAAAGTTGCATACTCTTTGTGTATAAAGGGGGGGGGGGGATGAAAGAGTCTGCGGATCAGCAGATTTGGCCAAAAATTTCGTTCGGATTGCGGATTTAAATAAAAATTGCAGCGGATCTGCGGATCCAATAAATCCAATAGGTTCGGATTTTGGCAAAAAACTTGTGCGGATTACGGATTCAAAGCATAATTCTAGCCGAACTGCGGATCTCTCAATGGCCAGGTCGACGGATTTAGCACTGAAATTGCGCGGATCGGCGGATCCTGTACCCCCCTTCCCCCCCCTCCCATATAGGGGGCTTTATATTTTATTCAGTTGCACGTTGGGAGACTTGCAAGATTAAGATGATCAACCCTTTAAAACAAAAAGAGTGCTGACTCAAAACCTCAGGTTTACACTCTCTTAGGAACACTTCGGCATGGCTCTAGTACAGGCACTCATATTCCAATACAAAAACCCAATGTTTTAGTTATTTATTTATTAGGGTTTAGTTTTCTTCCATGTTCTTTATCTGTAAGACTATCACAAGGTTGGCCGGCGGGGCACAACATAGCGAGGGAAGGAGAGGCAAGGAGGGAGAGGAGGGGGGCTATTCTTTTTGTCATGTCTCCTCGGGACTTCCGCGCGCGATATACCGCATGCCAAGAGAAAATAAGGGGACAGAGAGGTACTCTGAGGGCGTTGGCAAGAATATGTCGAGCCCACTAAAGTTATTTAAAAGAATTTATTAAATGAGTCTGTTTGAGAATTCTACTTAGAGTGCAACCTCGATCTTCCTTCTTGTTTGCAATTTTGGAAATCATCGACAGAAATTACTGCCACACTCCTGGTATAAAACACCCTTCCGTTCGAGAGCCAATCTATTAATGTGGTCGAGAGGGCTTATCGGCCAAGGCGTGGACCGGGAGCGTCCCTCGTTTTCTCTCGCACACGCAGGATAAGCCGACATACGAAATACTCGTAACCCACTCGTCGTCATTCAACTCTAAGCCCAGAGTTAGAATAAAACTTCCATAAATAGACGAAGTTAGAAGAAAACGAGGAGTTACTAGTGGAAATCCGGAAAGATTTTAGGATATATCTAGCTGTTACCTTCTTGTCTAATTAAACTTACATGCCGAGTGACAAAATACCTGTTGTGCTGCAACCAGTTCGAATGTGACACGTGATTAGTGTAACCTTCTGCTTTCGAGTGAGATCAGCATTAAATTCCAAATTGCTATTTTACATTCTACGGAGTCAATGTAGTTTTTATCTAGAAGCCTAAAAGATTGGTTTCTTGTGGAAATGTGAGTGAAGAACAAAGAGCTGACCTCGAAAAACAGGACAAAAGAATTTATCTCCAAACTACTCGAAAGAGCTCTAATAACGTTTCTTTCAGCACCGAATGAGGATAAGCGTTTTACAAACTATTTATCGTAGTAAACAACACTGACGTCCCCTGCAGCGACGCCACGTGCAACGCAGAGCAAAGTACGTAAACACCAAGGCAAAAAATAAGAACTATACTATTTTGCATAAGTCTAAGAAAAAATATTTAGAGTCTTGGTAATTCGAGTTAGTAGTTGAAACCAAAAGAGCTGCAAGCCTTATCTCATAAATTCAGTTCCACCAACTTATAACAGAACTTTATACTCAAAACTACAGACATATTAACGTGTCTTGGGGCTTGTCCGAACAGGTACAAACGTGTAGCTATAACGGGATCTACTGAGCTTCGCTTTAAGGTAGCTTTTAGCCGCTGTACGAAGGGTCTGTCTGTTTATAAATAGCTTCCTCTACGCCAATAATTTCTTCAGTTAGTGGGCTTTTTCCTAAGTTTTCAAACATCAAAGTCTAATTGTTCCACTTAGTTTTTTCACCGCGCGTTCTTTTGAGACAAAAAATATGTTTTTGTACGTCTTAACACACTGATTTAAAGCGAGCACGCTAGTGAACTTTTTTAACCACACCAAACATATGAAACCATGCAAGTAATCTTTTACATTTATAAAGAAAGAAAAACCAAGGTAATCAAGGATAATTTTGTGGTTCCCTTTTTTATAAAGTATAGCTTTCCAGAATACACGAAAAACGTTAGAACATAATAAATAATTGTCAACTTAGAATTGGAATGGAATTTTGTTGGTCACCGCCCCCTCGCACTATCTACATTTCCTTCCCTAATATGACTTACACTCCTTATGGACGTTTTATCAACAAGATTACAAGTGCTATTTTTATCTAACGCACTCAAAACAACGCAGGTTGTGTTTGTTTATCTTTTTCCTGAACTGACGTCACACACATACCATGAAATCTGGGCGCCAACAGACGGTGAATGTGACTTGGTTTGGCGTGTTTGTTAAAAACACAAGAAGGAACAGTTTTTTAAAGTCCAAGTGCATCCTAACTATTTAGCCTGTAACCAACAAAGGTATCCAAAACACACAAATACACTCGGAACTAAACCCAAAATATTTGCTTTCTCTTTAGCAGCCGAGCGTACGTGATGTCCTCATAGCTACCTAAATCTTGTTCCGTTCCTATCTATCGAGACTCTCCGACAACAGCTTCTTTGTCTAAACAAAAAACTGCCTGAGGGAAACTAAGGCAGTCTTATCAATTCTCGTTTGCAATGTTATTGTATTTTGCCGAAAAATAGAGTTCCAATATTTTCTTATACAACTGAAAGCAAAGGGCATCGGAGAGCCCCTGAGCGCCTTTGATCTAAACACTTTGCTCATGTAAACAACGAAGTCGCAAACAGGCACTGGAAAGTTTTCCTAGAGCCAGAGTCAAACGCCTTGCTTTAGTAAACAAGATTTACATCCATCTTATAGAAATGGGTAGTAAAGCCGGCAACGTCCTTACATGAACATCAATTAAGAAAATCGAATACTTACTTGGGTGTTCTGAATAGCTAATCCAATAAATGTATTGCAAGAAAAAAGTTGAAACAAACAAAGGTAATTCATCTTTTGAAAACATCTTGACAAAAAATAATACCGAAAAAGGAACCAAATGAGCAAAGTTTGATGTCACCGCGCCGTAACTATATGTTTTCAATGGAATGTTTCTTTTAATCGTTCTAGTAATACATACAATAACAACGCAAGTTTCGAAAAACATGTCAATCACTGGCTTGAATTTTATGCCCTTAGGTAAAATCGAAGGAAAACATTGAACTTTTAAATATTTGTTTTCAAATTGCTTGTTTTTTGGCCCTATCTTCAATATATGATCGTAAATGCTAAACCCTTGCACTAAATTTCTTTCTTTTCTTTAACTTTCAAGTTCGGTACTTTCATTTTAAACTGAATTGTTCAATACTTACATTTTAAACTGAATTATTTGTTTTTTCGCGAGGACCCGAAAAATTTGTTCTACCAAAATCATGTACAACTGCGAGTACTTCAGGTTCTCCTCGTCCACTTCACTATGAGTTTCTCACTCGAAATGGAAACATCTACCACGAGATCTGAGCTGCGACCACTGCTGTGGGTTTTCTGATTTTATTGTTCCAGTTTCAAGGATAGTTTGAAGCCCTCTAAATTTGTTGCATTAGAGAGAGGACAAAAGGCGAAAAAGGCACTTACACACGTGCTTCGCGCATTTCTTTATGAAAACAACAAGTTGAAAAAAAATTGATTTCCCGTCTTTGTATTCAATAAGTATTGACGATCAATGTGCATATCAAGATCAAGTCAGTTTGTATAACTTCATAGTTATCAAAATGTCAAGAATTTTAAAGCGCGACCAATCGATAGTGACAGTAAAGATAGCTTCTTTGTTTCGTAAAATAAAAGAAGTCATAATCAAAACAAAACGAAATAAAGGAAGAAAATCTGATAAATGAAATGCGACGCCGTACCCCATTCCGGTCAGGCGCTTGGCTGACAACATGCTTTTTAACGAATTGCATGATGTCAATATAACTACTTAGTAACTCTTAGGAAACCGGCTTCAGACAACTACACTCTCAGCCATCAGACCATGTACAATTCCCATTGAAAAAGAACCATCAAAGTGCTGTAATCACAAGGCTCAATATTCCGATACAAAGAATAGGACAACAATATCGTGACCGTCACAATTTGACCCCCATTTCTCCAACACCACCTAATTTCCCTTGCATCAATTCTAAACTCCCACTCTATCGAAAGCACTCCCCTAATTTCCAATTATTACTAGTTTAATATCATAGCCTAGCGGTACCCGGCCCAGTCCTCCCTTTTAACGACCCTCACCCAACCTTCTTGTTTGTTTTTAAATTAACAGGATAGCCTAAAAACAGAATCTGTCTTCTTGATATTAGATGAACCGGTAGATAATGAGAGCGGAACACAGGTCGAGTGGCTTTCTTTGTAGCTCGCAGTGTGAAACCTGGTCAGGTCGCCGTGTGGAGACTGGCTGGCGCTGTTATGGCTTTTATGAAAAGTGGAACACTAATCTTTAGCAAAATCAAATTTTTGTATATTTCGAAGCTCAACAATTCGATTTGATATGTCACAGAAATGTGACCATGTATGTCGGATTAAACTTTTTTTTACCAGTCTGATAGATCACAAGCCTTGCCTCTTGCTTAAAAGCACTGTACCAGTGTTTCAAATGCTCCCTGTTACTTTTGACTTCAATGTATTTAGGTTCCTAAACTTGGGTAAACCTCGTTCTTGTCAACACCTTTGAAAGTTATATAGAGTTTCTCTGCAATACGATTTTTAAAAAACTGCCTGGGCAAGCTATACATTCGCTCACAAGATATGATTTGATCACCCCTAGAAGAACAGTCTGCCCAAAATAATGTTTCGAAAACAGTCCCGTATTTCAATCGCTACGGAACACTTTCACTTTCAGCGTGGCTATAAAGGCATTCATATTCCAATTTTAACTTCAAACCAAACTTTGAAAAACGGTACTAGAAATATCTCTTGTCCGAACAGACGAACAGTTATTGGGTGGGAAACGAATACGTGTGCATTACAAGGAACGAAGAGAAAGCAATTTGGAACTTCAGGAGCGCGACTGTAACCGATGCAGTTTTGTCTGAGTGTAGAGTTCCGTGCGCGTCAGTGTGAAAATGTGCATGTACTCGAGATCTCTATTGTGTATAGAAACTCTCGAGGGTTTTTGTCGAAATTTTGAATGACATTACCAATACAGAGCTTCTTAGGTTACGTATTTCACTGACGAGCTGCACCTCTGGACTGGAAATAAAAGATTTCGAATAATTTTTCAAAGAGAGACTGAACTGAAATCTTTTTGAGCATCAAAAGAAAACTTGGTCTCAGATCTCTCTTACAGCGAGCATCTCTTAGCTATTAGTTCATTGGCAAGCACTTTGTCGACATATTTCAGTTCCTAGAAAGAGCTCGTAAAACGTGGACTTCTTATGAAGCTTTGTAACGAGCTGAAAAACTACCATAAGAGATCGGAAGCGAACTTGTAGTGCTAATTCTCGAACTAGTCGAAGGCAACGCCAGGGCTGACGCAATACAAGCCCGTTTTAATACACTCCACGATTTTGCTGCAGGCGAAAAATTTAGCTCATCTTGGAATTTTTAGCAAAAGTGCTTTGTCAGAAAAAGTAGAACAGAAAGAGGTCCAGGGATTCGGTGGTGGCATGTTTAAAATAAATCGGTCAACTCCAAAACCTGTTAACCAATTTGCAGTTTGTTGCGTGCGCTACTAAAAGTGTTAATATCCGATCAGTAAAAATGTTATTACACTTTTGAATGATCTGCAACAAAGAAACGACTACGTCAATGCAACGATTTGCATGGAGTATGAAGCAAAAGCAAAATTAAAAAACGAATCAAAACTAAAGAAATAAACAATTAAACAGTTTCATAAGTTAATATTGGAATGGTTTCGCTATCTACGTGGATTTTTTAACACGCCAGAAATTTTCATCCGGGGCGCGTGCAACCAAAAACAGTAATCCGAGACAGAATAGTAAAACAATTACACAGAAGATTTTGGATGAATTCTCAATATAAATTTATTCTTAAACAATAATGTCTTACAGAAAAAGTATCTAAATATCAGTAAGTTCAGTTGGTTATTAACAGTAACACAAGCAATATTATATGCTACTTTTCTCTGTAAGACTAGATAAACCTAACTTACATCTATGACTGGAGCTAAAACATTTTAGCGATCTTTTTTAAAATCGCTTTATAAATGTACCATCCTACTTAACTTGAACGGCCCAGCTTCAACAACTATGTATAACATTTAAGCAACCGCTATTTGACTTGAACAACGAACCGATACATCGATTCTTCTTATATCATAAACTCGGTTTTCAAATGCTTTGGGTTAATCTCTCTAGTCTCTTTTCTTCAAATTTGAGTTGTAACGACGAAGAAAATGAACAAAGTAGAAATTAACGTAAGACAAATGTCAGGCTGTTTCTGTCCTTGCGGGAACGAGCGATTGCATCATGTAGCCGCTCACTTGTTCATTTCGTTGTCAATTTTGACACGTTTTGCACAATCCCGTGGGTTTTCTCTAATTTGAAAGCGCAAATGGCGAGTGAATAACCTTTTCGTGAGGTTTTCCTGGGTTTATGCTTTATTCGCAAATGTTTGTTGATTTGTGCGAGGGCGTGAATGACTGCACATTTACGAAACGCTTGACAAGCTTTGCGGACTGTGCAAGCTCTCTGGAGGTTTCGTGTATTGTTGCGGCATTAAATCAGTTCAGTTCAAACAATCTAGCCCTTTTCACTCCTTTCCTTCTTTCTTGAATGCTTTTTATCCTTTTTGTGGTGGTGATGGTGGTGGTGTCGAGATCTTCCTTCATTTATGTCGGGGACGAAGGCGCCAGAGTTGAGCGCTCGTTCAAGGTGAATAGCGGCCAAATCGCGTTTGTCAGCTTCTTTTTCTTCTTCGCTTGAAGTCGCTGAAGATTCGTTCAGTTCAAACAGTTCGTCTTCCTTAATTTCTTCAAGACTAGAAACGTTCTTAATGATTGAAGGATATCTCTTTTTCTTGTTTATCCGCTTTCTGGGACTGCGAGGTGACTTCGCTGACGGCAAAGCGACCATACTTTCCTCGATGGTCCTTACGTCTTCGCTCACTTCAATCGTATTTATACGATAATTTAATCCATAAGCTCTTTCCATTGCTTCAGAATAGGAAAGTGGTTTGTCTTTCTCGACATCTCTGTTGTCTCTTCTCTCACAAAATAGACACATTGTGTAAATTTGGTTTCACTCTCTTGAACCAAACTCGCTCTCAGACGTGATCTGTAATATGAACAAAGTTGGGTTGGTAAGCACTTACTTAAACCAGCCCAAACCTGCCTACGTGCTCCAAATCTCATTAAGCTATTTTGTTTCACCACAAACATGAATTATTAATCCGGAAAATAGACATGACCAATCAAAAACAGTCCTGTCAGACTAATCACACAGTTGAACAAACTTAGAACAATAATCTGAAAAACAATATTTTAAATCACGTATCGGCAACTTTCTTTCTCTGAGACAAAACGATTGAATTAAACTTTGATTTCCACCCCAATTCTGTTTCTTTGAAAACGCTAATAAGCGAAATTTGCGGAAAATAATCACTTACCTAACTTTGGGACTATAGCAATTTCTCTGTTTCTCAAAAACTACGATCTTCACTCAAGAAAGTTTGTTGACAGCTTGTCACATGTCTTTTAATTTGAGAGGCGCCGCTCCCAACAGAGATAAGTGTGTTGTGGTTTTCCATATTTGGACACCTTCCAATCGCAACTTTATAATATATTGTACTTCAGGGATTAATTTGCAGTAAAGTGTGGAAAAAAATAATTGTATATTGGTATTTGAAACAGCAAAAAACCTGGATTTCAAGCTGTGGAGCCGTGAGTGAATATTGCGCAAACCACAAGAAGCTGAGTTTTGTAACGCGTATCAGTTAATGACCTTTTGGCGTTGATTGATTTTGTTTTTCCTTTTCTCGGGTGCTAATTTATTAATTTTCGTAAGCTCATTCTTAAGCAAAAGAGAGAAGTTATTGCATAAATACCGATGCATGTTGTACAACGGTAACCAGACTAACAAATCGAAACTGAAAAAAAATATTCGAAGTTCCGTTTAGCAAACTTAAAGATCGGAAGTCCTGTTTATTTTCATGCAAATCTCAATCACGGATTAAGTGACCCGAGGTCGATTTGCTCACTATACTGGTTTTTGCTGGTTCGAATTTATTGTTTTAACAACACTGTCTCCTGTTAAAAAGTTGTACTTGAGGTCGGATGGAAACTACGAATCAAACTCTTATTTGCTTGATCAAAACCTAAAAATGTCTAAATTTGAGAGGCTTTTTGGGCTTTTCGTTCGAAATGTTGGTCGGCATTTTAACTTTTGAAGGTTTAATCACTGATTACTTTTGCAAATAGGGATTTAAACTGCCAATCCGCAACAGAACGAGCAATACTTCGGACACATTGTTACTATATATACATGTCAGGGTTTGTCTGACACACAGTAACTGGTGTAAAACGAAATTTCTGCAAGCAAAAACACAGAACTGTAAGACGAAATTTCCAAATCTGAACGAATTATTCAAAGCATCAAAGATAAATGTTTTCATTCGACGTTAAAGTTTCTGTTTAGCAAGGCTCGTAAGCTTTCTCATGTTTTACTAGTGGAATATCGTCACGGCTTCCCGTCATAGTCACATGACCACAAGCGAACTTGGAGGGGTCCCGAAAAGCGATTCACCGAACGTGACAAAAACGTTTCACGTTTTCCTCGTCAGATGCTGCAGAAAAACTCTACAACTTTTATACATTAATTTGAATTTCTTCTAGTTCCGTGAAATTCTTTTCTGTTTAGCACATTTTTATTGTCAGTTTCACACTCTTAATGAAACGTGCTTCATGCCGTCCCCCCGTTACGGCCGGTCGTGAGCGCAAGAGCCGGTACATGTCACGCCTCTAGCATAAACTCCTTGTGTACAAAATGCGATGAATGTCGGAACGTACACAAACCGACCTTGATGATAGCTAAAAAACAATTTTTATACCTCTATATTTAATGAAGAAATTTCTGAAAATTAGCATAAGGCCTACATTAATATTCTTGTCACGCATTTCCATGTTTCGAAAAAATTTACAGACGAAAGACGATAACTTTTAGTCAGTTTTTTTTTCAAATGTGATCATTTACACTCCACAGGCTATATAGAGCTTTTGAATCTAATTCTTTGTACGTGTTTTAGTTTTGTTTCTGGCCAAATAAATTATTAGTAGAGACAGAAGCAGAAAATGTTTAGAGAAGTACCTGTTTGTTGTGACGGCTAAGCAGGTATAGTTGATCGTCGCGCTATTGTTACTAAGATAATGGTCGTTTTCTATCCGTGATTAGTATGACAACTGAGGTTTAACAATAATTAAATCGTTGAAAGTTGGTCAAAGTCTAGAAAAGTCTAACGACTTGTAAAGTAGCTTAACGATTCGCACTCGGAATCAGTTCGAGTGGTCAGCAGAAAGAGATATAAAGCGCAATACGTGCTTGTCGTGCTTGACTCTTTGCTTTACTCAGCAGGTCTTTTTCAAAATACGTGCAGCTCATAGCTTCTAGACGAGTTCTAGCAGCTCAACACGGAGAGCAGCTGTTTTTTGTTCAAGTTTTTTTTTTCTTTTTTGCAGATCAAAATGATTAATACTGAACTGCTCAGTCCTTACAACTGACCCCATCCTACTTGATATCGAGTGGGCTGTCGAGTTCAGGTTTGGAGGAGAATGGGAAAGGTTAATCGATTCTCTTTTGTTTTTACTTTTAAAATCAACGAGAATTACTGATTTACCCCGAAACAGAAATTTTTCATTACCGACAGCTGCAGTCGCGGCCGGCCGTATGTCTATTAAGACATAACGTAGCTTTCGCTCTCTTTGATCAGCCGTCATCTTTTGGTTTCTCGATCGTGCAACGTACGTGCACTGTCTGGACTGACATCATCTCTATGGTTAAACCGTACATGAATCATTAAAGTGAAGTCAAGACGCGTGCTGGGGATAAATGCCGGATAATTAGGCAATCCGTCATACGTATTAAAGTATCATTTTGGTTTTAAGTCTCGTTATGTTGTATACGGTATAGGGAAGACAATTTATTAAGAGTTCTTTTCTCTTAATGTTTTCAAAATTTAAGATATTATAAATCATCCCTTTTCTTTTCCAGTGTATGAAAACTAGTCGGCTGAGCAACTAAGTGAAAGTTTATATGCCACGTCGTGTTTTATCCCTACAAAATCCTTAAATCTTATATATGCAGACTGAACACTTTTTGATAAGGAAGTGGAGTTTTCACGTGTTTCTATCGGCAAGCATGAACAACGTTAACCCACGCTCGATTCAAGGATTCAAGTATAAGAAAACAAACTAAAATTGTAACCACAAGCAAAAAACTATAAAATAACACTTGAATATGCCTCTTAAGAAAACTGGCAGTTGCCGTACAACTATATATTACCATTTTAAAAATTCAAGAACTATAGGATCACGCGAACTTATTTAGTATGTCAGAGACCGACAGAGTGTAAGACTTTACCAGTTAGTGTTTATACAACATGGAGTTCGAGGTCCTGAAGGGTCCTATAAACTACATTTTACGTTATATACAAATACAATAGTCAATAACATGCAACCGCGAATGTTCTCGAACTCGGATGTTTTAAAAAAATATTATTTTCATGTAATTTCTTGTCAGTGTCTTCTATCTAAATGGGCACCAGAACTGATTCAAGCAAGAGGAAGAGATCTCACACAATTTTATCCGATTGTTTCAACTGATTTCAAGTGAAAATGTCGAAAATGCGGCGCAACTCGCAAACGCAATCAGTAAACTGACTGACTTTGCCGTTGAGTTACGCTTACTAGTATTATTATAATTATAAAGCAAAACAAAACTTTTGGTCAGGTGTAACTGTTTTAATAAATTAAATTCAGTGCCTTGGTAAATCAGCTTGTCGCCCTAATTTCAGATAATTGCAGGGTAAACTTTAACACTGACGTAGTGATTGAAAATTCGTTCGAAGTTATGATTTGCACGCATCGTATTTTATATTAGTATTAAATCAGTTGTATTTACGCTATCTCATACACGTGTCTTATAACACCATTCCTCTATTACGATTCGGCTCTCAGTCCTTAGTTCCATAAAATCTGGTAAAAACTGATTAAAAACCGTTCTGTAAATTATACTGAGTTTTTATACAATAGTGACTGCCACTGTACAGTACTGTATAAGATTTTAAAATGCAAGGGGGGAAAAGTTAAAATTTATAGGAGAATATATTTGCGTCTCAAATTAAAAAATTGCTAAGGCAAATATGCAAATTGGGGATGACAAAACTGCTAGAAATCAAACAAATTACTTTGACTTGTGCGCACAAGGTGAGTATATCAGTCCAGAATGAGAAAAGGGATTTTTTTCAGCTCCTTTACTTGAGTTTTGAGTTTTTATTTTACAAATCCCACATATTCTAAAAACTTCTCTTTAGAGCGGACTCATCAGTCATCATATTTGCAACGTGCTCGCGTTTCATCAAAGCAGCTTACGTTGCTGTCAGTTTTAATAAAGTTGTACCGACTGGTTCAGACTGTTTATTCAAATTTATAATTATTGCATGTAAACAAAGAGTGTTATAATATGCGGTTTAACATACCCCGCACGTCTTGTGTTATTAAACTTAAAGACTAGTACAGAGCTCTTAATTTCAGATGAACTCAAAAACCAATAGAATTCTTTGAAAATATTTTTACAGACCAGTACAAATTGCACAAATAGAAGCTGAATTTTGTGCAAATAGAAGTGATCTCTTAGATTAACTGAAACGTGAGCGGGAGATGACAAAGGCCGGTTCCAGTAAATTCTACATCAATATCTTACTCTATGCTTTTGAATGCCGAACCAATTTTATCATAAAAAAGAAAACTAGAATGGATATTAAATCATAATTTGTTCAACTTTCGAGTATAGCGTTCGGCTTATTTTAGTCAGTGGGAAGGTATAAGCTTGGGGTCCTTAATTTAGCTCCGACCCTCACCCCCCCGCAATCTCCAGAAATAAAAGATTGAGGAACTGCGCGTAAGTTTTGATGTGTTTCGTTTTTAACGTCGATCGAACAAACGGAACTAAGTTTGTTGCCTCTATTGACTTATAGATCAAACCGCCAGTTACTGACTGACTTGCGAAACATGCAGCGCTGTGTTTATTACTGCAAAGAAAAACATCAAAAACCGCAATACACGCTCAGTTTTCTAGCTCTCCCTCTAATAGTCAACATTTTTTTCGTGTAAAAAGTGACACCCAAAAATAAAGGAATAATTATTAATAATCACTAATTTGGTAATGAGAACATGGGGACATCAGACAAAGCGAACTGCTGAAATGAAAAGCAAAAATCTCCTAAATTGGTGAAATGAAAAGTATGGGTTCTAGTTGGTAGAATTTATACACACTTAGGGCTTGGGTTCAAACGAGACCAACTCGGTAAAGCCGCTCTTCTTTGTAAGCATGCGCGTACCTTCTCCGTGATCGGCTTTTCCCCATACAGCCATAGCAAAATGTTCGACACAACACTGATATTTTCTAAAAATGTCCCTGGTGCTAGATATAAATGAATTACTTGTGTCAAAGATGGTAACATAATTTTATCATGTGTACGATAGCCCAGGTCTGTCGACATACCGACGTGTCGACCGATATGTCTATAGTACAGATGATCCACATCAGTTAGGGGTCATTGACACTATCATTTCAAAGATAATGCCAGCATCGAGGGACGTCGCTGTTTTGAAATATTCTCGCCCATAGCTGACTGATCATGTAAATCCACGGCTTCTGGCACAGAAATCAAACCACTAAACTAAGCTAACAGCGTTTCTCAAAATTTTCGTTTGTGCGAAGAAGCGTCCCTTGCAATTGTGTTTTGCCAAGGCTAAGGAGATGGGAAACATTTTTAAAATGTCACACAACAGTCTCCGATCTCCCGTAGTGCGCGGCAAAAAACAGAAAAATAAGACTTATTCCATAAACCCTTTACAGCTGCTAAAGAAAAACAGCTATCAAAAGAAAATCTAGATCACCTATCATTTAAGAGAAATAAATGCGCACATAGGCATTTGTCGCACATCAGTTCCACCTGAGCCCGCGCTACTAACGGCATGTTAGGTTCGCAGTAAGGATGCGGGGTAAGGAAGCGCAGAAACAATTGGCGCGTGCGTCAGTAACGCCCTGTGGAAACGTCGAACGTTTTGTACCGAATATTAGATTCGGCATGTGTAAAGCATACTGAGCAGAGCGCTCTTAAAGCGACAATATCAACTTTCTCATTAGTTCCTGATTACTAATAACACCGCACACCAAACAACCAGTCAATACATCTCTAGTTTAATCAAATCTGTTTTGCTACCGTACAGCTCAAAAATGAGTGATACTTTTTACAAAAGAAACATTCATCTGTTTATACCCGCATGTTGTAAAGATCGACAAACGGAGTATTGATTTGTTCATCAGCGTGGTTCATTTACTTCAGTGATATAAAAACAACCAATATATTGTTCAGAAGTTCCCCCGAGAAGTTTTGTATCTAAACAATATTTTCTCACCAGTATTGATTCACATTTCAAAAGTAATTGTTTCATCATTATATCGGCTCAGATATTATTCGTCAAACAGGAACAGTTTGAAAAATTCGAAAACAAAGTTGTGGTTTAGCATCCAATAATCTTTCACGAAATCCGGACATTGCTGACTCATCATGTGCAGTAATTCAGACGTTTTTTCCCGATACATGACTTTTCGCACGTATACGTAAAACATGTGTCAAACTACCTGTGCGAGAGACACGTTTTTGTATCAATTAGTACCACGCGCTATGAACTGCAGTTTCACGTATTCAAGAGTGACTGAACAAAATATTTTTAGCATGCAGTCCTAGGTTTGCGTCAACTAGTTTAAATGAACATTCATTATGCAAGATTAAGCTTTTGCGGCAACGCCATTTACCAGTATTGATTGATTAGGATACCAAAAGTTGATCTGATCTGGAAAATCGCCGAACGTGATCATCACATGACTGAAAAAACAACAACCACTGAATGGTGACGTGAGGGCTCTCACGAAATCCTTTTTTTTTCGACAGAAAGAAATCAAAACTTATTTGTAGTGCGACAGCCGTAGAATACAGGCAGAAAGGTGTTCTAAAACGTTGTTGTATTAGGTAAGCTTTGCCTGTAAAATTGGAATGTTAAAGAGCTGCGATTTGTACCGACAACCTGTAAGAACTGTTAATGCACGTGCATTGAGTACAGCTAAACACCAGTATGAGTTAATACCTCGATAGCGTGGATTGCGTGGGAGAAGGCTTGCTTATAAATATATCCTGGGCTAGATAGTTTATCGGCAATTCAAATAAATTAGGAATAAATGCTACTTCAAAATATAAAATCATCTATCAACTTGATCATAGTGTTTTCTTCTCATCGCAAGTTACATTCCCTTGTAGATTACTATAGGAATGTTCATTTTTGCAGAAGCAGTAGGCCGAGGCAATTGAGATATGGAAGAAATAACATAAGGTATACAGGAGATAACATGCACAATTTAGTTTCAAAACAAGTTTAATTCTTTCGAGATTTACAGCATTAAATTTGTTTCAGGATATGTGTTCCTTCTTATGGAGTTTTCCCGCTCTGGTCGGTCAAAGCGCGGGACTTTTTGCATGTTGTGGCGGGAAGAAACACACGCGCGTCGGCCTTGATTTGTACTAGCCGAGGCATTTTTTGGATAAAATGAAAAACGAATTTTATCTATGGTTTCTCTATGTCTAATGGCTAAAACTCTTACCTACTTTTTTATTGCATAAAACTGTCAAACCATAGACACGAACGACAAGTTTGGTTTCTGAAAACCGGATTTCAGTTATATCTTGACAAAGTCTTTGAAATAACAGAACTTACAGCACTACCGACCTTTCACTAAAGAAATATATTATCTTTAGTCATATTAGTGAGAGGGCTTCGAATTTACAAAAAGCGAAAGACGGCTATGAGATACTGCCATGGTGTATAGGCCCATATGGACTTGCAATACAAATTACTGAATAAAATAATACATCAATCTACAAAATCAAAACTGTTTAAAACTTCTTCTTCAATTCTTTTTCTTTGGATTACCTCATAACTTGCTTGCTTCTTCAGCTACATAAAAATGATCATACAAAACAAATGCCTACTTGAAGCTGGGTCGGTCCAGCAATAACTAAACTATCGTGTTAATCTTTTCAACTAAAGCTGCTAAATTTAATTTCAAATTTCAACTTAACTCAAAAATAAGGCTTAAGCCTGTTGAATTTCAGATTTTTTTAAAAAACGAACATGTACACTCAACCAAGAAAGCCTGGACGTGAATTCTTGAATTTCTTCCTTTTCGACTGAGCACGCGTTAATACAGTTACAGATTCTCTGCTACAAATTGTTGGTTCTAGTTTTAGCGATTTGCAAAATTATGTCAAATCTTCGAGCTGCTGCAGTCGAATTTTACGCGATGCAATGTCTTTTAGCGGCCATATTTCGGCCTCTTTAGAAAAGTAAGTATTTTGCGGGCAGAGAACACAGCTATGACTTCAGCTTGTCTCTTAAGCTCCCATGTCGATGCACTTTTCGTACAAGAGACTTCAGTACGCTGCGCTTTTTTATTGTAATGGAGTTCGGGATTCTTGATCTCTGCTTCCGAGAAGCGCCGTCTAAAAGAGAGAAAAAATTGAAAGTGAGTCATTGGTAGCAGGTAATACTTGCGAGTACTAACAGTAAACCAGGTGATACTTGGGAGTACTAACAGCAAAACCAGGTGATACTTGCGAGTACTAACATTAAAACCAGGTGTTATTTGTGAGTATACTAACAGTAAACCAGGTGATACTCGTGGGTAAAACAGTAAATGCAGGTAATACTTGTGAGCACTAACAGTAAAACCAGATGATACTTGTAAGTACTACCAGTAAAACCATGCAGGAACAGGAAAATACAGTCTGCTCCAAGAAATTAGTTCCTAAGGAACCAACAGTACTGTGGTCTGTTAGTGGTGGTAACTTTTTTAAACGAGCTGTTAAAAGAACTTACTTGGCAAGCACGCGCTCTGGCATTCCTGCAGAGAACTAAAGCTATTATCGTTTCCTAAACAGCCCCTGTAGCTGAACTTCTGGCAGGTGGACGCCAGAGGGTGGAAATAGTACTTGGTTACTGCAGACTGGCAATTCGACTCCTCCCAGATCTTGGCACAGACGTCTGGTGCACTGCTATCGCCAGCTATGAGAAAAATAATTCCACACAATGGGGATTTAACAACAACAACAACAACAACAACGATAACAATAATAATAATAATAATAATAATAATAATAATAATAATAATAATAATAATAATAACAATAATAATAATAATAACAA
>JAOBRD020347948.1:0-20690 GCA_027575215.2 Hydrozoanthus sils | reverse complement strand
TTATAAAAACTATACTATTGAAAAAAATTTTTGTTGTTTTTTTAGATAAAGATGGTTACTAATATTATATTATATTAAAAATAATTTTCATTTATTATTGCTGTTTTTGTAAATCATGGCTTTTACATTATTACCTAAAATGTCGATTTTACTTATTTAACACCCAAGAATATTATCTTTGCTGTGTTTTATGTTTGAGTTATTCTGCAATCACATTCCTTGTGTAGTTGGCTGATGAATCCTTCGATTTCGAGCACTTTACTTTGCCAATCTCTGCAAAAGTAAGCATGAGATCAAAATTTTGGCATAACCGCAGGAATTCTACAGCACCATTGCAGTAAATAAGTTTTCTGTTGCATTTTTCAAGGCTTTGAAATAACTGCAAATGTTTTTTTCTTTTTAAAATCAAGCGAGCACAACGGCAGAATTCCAGAACAATTATTAGACCATTTCAGGGTTCTTGACGTGTTATAAATAAAGAAAATTAATGCTGTTAAAACTATCACACCAGAAAATTAAAAATTGTCGAGATTAACGCGTTTGGAAAATTCACGCATAATAGTATTAACACTGATAGTTTGCTTTTATTTCAAACGTATAAATTTTAGGTAGTAAGTTAGTTTCAAATTTTCAAACAGCTTTTTTTGACCAGTCAAAAATCAAGTGAACTTAGTCACCTAATGCAAAATGTGAAGTAATACATTTATAAGTAGGCAACAAATGGAGATATTATTTTTTCTGGACTTAAGAGGTTGTCGAAAAACAGCAACTTTTATTTTATAAAATAAGTTCTTATTAAGGATTTTTTATATTGGGTGCAGTTTAAAGCAAATGTAGATACTTTAATTGTGTTCCTGTATGATAACAAAGCCAAGAAAAAGTCTGAAGGAACAACACTGTAATATTCTCCAATTATTATATGGGTCCGCCATTTTCTGTTCGATACGGCTTTTTTCTGGCATTTTCATTGGTTAAATCTGACCCGTACAGCATTAGTATTTGCCCATATAAAACTCAACTATTCCGTCATACAATTTCCGCAAGTAGCCGCTAGATGATTCGGTCCGCTATTTTCAATTCAATTCATTCAATTGTTTCATCGCGTTGATCTGTGCCGCACGCTGCTGACGCCACTTGGCCGATCCTTACATGGAGTTGTTTACTTGGGAAAGCCATTAAAGCACTTGCTACCGTTTATTTTGCTTTTTCAAATCTTTTGCGTTATTTGCGAAACTTATCCACAAAGACCTATATAATAAAAAAACTTATTAAACGATTTTCAGATTTATATGGGGATTTATTTTAACTCATCGGTTGTATTTTTCTTGTCCTTTGGACTCGGAAAATACGTCCTGACTCGTTAAAAATAATAAATTCCCTTAATAGGCCATAAAAAATCTTATTACGGTTATGCCAGCCATAGTTATTATGTTGAATCAGGCATAAGGCTTACACCAGTTGTAAATCAAAATTACAAGCAACACCGTTTTTTTCCTTTGACTTGATTCGTTGTTTGTCTACTGTTCAAAGGTTTGTTCAGACGAGGAAGAGGACGATTTAGACAGAAGAGACAGAATGCGAGGCAAGTTCAGTGAAAGAGAACCTTCAGTTGATCAACATGAAAATCAGCGTGGTCGCTACAGAAGGGAAGAAGCTTTCCAACGAATACCGAATCGAGAAGAATCTCATGAAGCAGAGTATCAAAAACCCCGTCCTCGCGGTGACCGCACTGGAAATAAGGAAAGTTTCCTAAGACAGCAAGCTGCTCCTTCTGAAGTAGATGATTATCATAGAGGAGGGCGTGGCAGGACACCAGATGATGGAGGAGAGGGTTACCCCTTTGCTGAAAACCGGGAGGGGAAACTTAAAGATTACCAGAGGAGTCAAGAGAAAGTACCGAGAAGATCACGTAAGTTTTAACAGAAAGACTTGGTAGTTCTGTAATCTAAACGCATATAATTCAGAATATAACTTAAACGTAAAGAAAATTATTTGTACAAGTTGACTTAGGGGCTAATGAGGTCCGTGTCATTGTGTCATTTACGACCTTAATAAATGTATTGAAAGTAAACGGCGATTTTGATGGAACAGTGGAAGTGAACACGAAAATACAGCATATTTTTTTACGAGATATTTCTGTACAAGGGTGTTTCAGTGTCCAAACTGCATGCTTTGTTCGATTTTGTTTTGGCACAGGAGTCTCTTGCTTGCTGTATTAAGCTTCACTTTCTCTCTTGGGCTTTCAGCTGACTTTTGTTCCGTATCTTCTTCAGACCGTGCATCTCGAAGTGTGTCCACCTTTCATCCAACCTCCAGTTCAAACTACGGAGATGTTCTCTTTCTCGTGTCCTTTTTGTGCTGTTTCATCTACTTAAATTAGTTGCTTCATTCTGTCTATACATTTTGGCCATATTATATGCAACTTTATGAGCGTGTGCAAGTACCTTCTTATAATATTTGAAAACTTGAAAACAAAGGCGAGTGTTTCATTGGGTTTGCAAACACGAGAAAACAGTTGAAAACCGACTGCTTTTATGTATTGTTTTTGAGTGTTTGGAAACCTAATGAAACACAAAACCCGAGCTTTTCAAATAACTTCCCCAACAAATACAATTAAAAAATAAAGGTCGTAACTCGCGGTTGAGAGTTAAACACGAGGTTCCAATATAAAAGGGCTGAGCCCAGGGGTTTCACACGTTCAGTTGCTAATCATCCGCCGTCGAGTTAACATCTATTAAAGGTCTCTGCTCTCTGCCAGCTGTGGCGCGTTTGATTTGCACTAAGATTAGTTTAACTATGGCAAAAAGTTAAAGATGTATAGTTTCTCTTATGTTTTTCTCGCGACATTTTCGTAATTTCAACCCGTTTGAATTGCCTGCTTCGACCTTGGTCATGTTGCTGGATTTGTTTTTTTGGAAATGTTTTACTTCGATCTGCCGACGTTTCTCGGCTAGCTCCAAAAAAATGACCCTTTTTCTTTCAGATCACTGTATAAATTCCTTTACACCAGAAGGACAATATATTCTTGGAGATGGGACGGCTCCAACATACGAAAATCACGTCTTCAACAGCAAAGCGTGAAACAAAATATGCATGAATGCAGTTTATACATGATCACTGCGTCCATCTTGTCAGAATTTTTATCATTTTATAAAACAATGATAAAACTACACATTTGAACCAGCACAGTAATCCTTTGTTGGGATTTTGACCCGTTTCTTTGCTCTTCATGTACTGTACTGTAAATCCCATCCAAACATGTAATTCTTGTATTATTTCAAAATAAAGCAAACAATCTACCGTTGTGAATAGCTTATACTAGCTTCTGTCCCTTGCCACGGCGTTATTCGGCGGTTTGTCTGATTTTAATTTTATTAGTGTTACAACTATGAATTTTAGTTCCTAAAGCAAAATTTCACCGAATAAAACAACGACAAAATGCGGGCCTTGTTTGACTAATTTGGTCATGCGAAGCACGCGCGAATTTTGAATTGCTCTGGTGATAAATTTGGTATATATTTTAATTCTTATCAGCAGCTTTTCACGACGTACGCCTACCAGTAGAATGGTATTAAGCCAATAACTTTATTTACTATCAAAAAATGAAACTTTCTCACGATTATGGTGTAAACGACCTCAAATTAACGAAAGTGGGTCATTTCTTTTATCAATGGCCGCCATTACATTTCAAAATTTATTCAAATTTCATGAAAAGGGGGCGAGCCTAACCCTTTTATACTGAAACCTCGTGTTTAAGCTGCATTTAAAGTATGAAACCTTATTAAATAATTGCTAAGTTATACGTTTGTTGTCTTTTTCAGTCACAGCTATCTGACACGTACTCGTTAGGTTTTCTCACTTTTTGCAACAACAGATTGTACTTAACTTTGGTTGCACATTTGGTGTTTTGCTATCGAAACGAGCGCGTTTGTTCTTGTTCATTTTGCCATGGTTACAGAATCAGGCCAGCAAATACAAGGAGAAAAAGATATTTTGGAAGAAAAGGCCGTACCAAAACCGACCAATATAAAACAAATGGACTGCTTCAATTTTTTGAAATGGAAATGAGCGCGAAAGTTATAAAAGTACCAACATTAGATTTAGGTTGTCTAGTCAAAGATTGCGATCTTCACAAAGTTCAGTTCTTAAAAAATGTGCCTTTCGTGAAGATTGGTGTCAATAGTCGAAACTACTGGTGACTGAATTTGTTCAAGAGGTGGCAAAGCCATCTAAGGAGAATTATTTCCCTTAAGACGCTGTTGCTTCGTTGGTTCATGACAATGCAGACTAAGAAACATTTTACACGTGTTTCAAAACTGTTGAAACACTTGTGTTTTTAGAACTGATGTTTCATCGGGTTTCTAAACCCATCCACCTGACCACAAGGGCGATTTTGAGAAGTTCATCTCATTCATTTTATTCTTTTGACTCCATGGTTCAGTTATTTGGTGCAGCAGCACCAAAGACAAACCAGTTTAATCAGTTGTGGCCATATCCGACAAAGAAGAGAAAATGGGAGAAACAAAAGAAAATTGAACTCGTTATTGGTGAAACTGGAAAGAAATATTTAAATTGTGACAATCTTATGCGAGATTTAACTAAAACATGACAGTTGCTTGTTTCTGATTGCAAGTTTTGTTTTTAGTGGTTGTCAAATGTTGTAGTTGCTGCAAGCGATATAAACTGGCAAAGTTAACAAGTATCCCCAGAAGGGGAGGTGAATATGTACAAGCATCATTCGAAAGAGACTACAGTCGTTTTATCAACTATCAACAATGCGGAATGTTTTTAAAAATTCTTATGACATGTTTTCTAATTTTTTAGACAACTAACCATCAATCAGAATTAGCTATGTTTCTTTTTGAAAAGGGTATAAAAGTGTTGCGGTATTTGCTTATTTCTTTTTCTGTTTTGCAGGCCGACCTGTTGACCAGCGAGAAGAGGACCATACGAAACCACAGTCACGTGAGAACAGCAGAGGGCGATATGCGAGAGACCAGGACAATCGTGAGGACTACAGACGTGGACCACCTGAAGAACTTGATCAATACCCCCCTCCCCCACCCCCTAAGGGACGTACACGGCAGGACCATGATGAAGAGCCAGTGAGAGGAAGAGGTCGCCAGGAAACCCATATGGAAGAAAATAAGAGACTTGATAGGGAGTTTGGTCAGCGGTTGCCACAGGGAGAGGGGGAGAGGCGATGGGAAGGCGGACGGGATCGCCGGGACATTCAACATGGAGATGAAAGGCAAAGATCCGATTTTCAAGAAAGAGAGTAAGTATTGTAAACAGGAAAAGTCAAACCACACGTTTTAATGCCTTTGAAATAGAATAAGAAATCATTGACAACAAACACTTTACAAGAATTTCGAGAAAAATAGACCAAGAAGTAGAAAAAGAGGGCAAGGCCATCTTCAATAAATAAGATGGAGGGACGACTGCTGCTTAGTCTATATAAGTGTAATGATGATGATGGTGACAGTGCAATGTTGGTCGAGATGATGGTGATGGTGATAATGCAATGATGGTGATAATGATAGTTTTGATGGTTGAAATGATGGTGATAATGATAGTGTTGATGGTTGAAATGATGGTGATAATGATAGTGTTGATGGTTGCAATGATGGTGATAATGATAGTGTTGATGGTTGAATTGATAGTGATGATAGTGGAAATGATTAGATTGTCACTAACTCACAAGATAACCAAAGGTTCAAATTAATGCTCATGTTGATGATTTCAAAAACTTTTAAAAAAAAACAGTATCATATTATTTAAAATGCGTCTGCAAGTATGTAATTGCCTAAATCAGTTTAATAAAGTTGATATTTTGAACCATAGGTCTTTGTCAGAACACGGCGTTAACAATTAGCAAGTTTTTGGATATGTGTAGGTGGTCTGTATGAGTTCACAAGTAAAGACTGTGCTTGAAACCTTTAGTAATTAAAGTTTTGAAAGCTAGATTTTTAAGACTTCATCGAATTGTTTTAAGTTTTACCCGTCGTGGCCTTAAGAAGATACTAATAAGCCGTTTGTATTAAAACAGTCACAGTCGCGAGAAGTTTGGAGATCGAGTACGCGACAGCCGCTCCGCCCAGGACAACTACAGACACCGCTCCCCCTCCCCCCAGGGAATGCCAAGACAAACCCCACCAGGATTACCAAGGGGTAGGACGCCACCTCATCATAGGCGAAGTTATTCTCCACATCGAAGAGATGACGGATTTAGACAAGGCCCCCCACGTGACCAGGAGCGCCAGAGAGGAGGTCCCGGATCAAACCATAGAGGACTGGGGAGAGGGGGTTATCCCGTTCCGTATGACCATCGACTTGGACGTCCAGGCGATAACAGGAGAAGAGGCTTTTCTCCCCCACCGGGGAGACAGTTTCAGGACCGAGGAAGGAACGTTAATAGAATGAGAGAGCCTCCCCCTGGTGGACGAGGTTTGTATTTTGATACTTCTGTTTCGATAACTCGGTTAAGGCCGTCGCACACTTGACGATTTTTTCGTCTGAATGGTCCCGATTTTGTCTGGTACAAATCTGATCTGATCGTAGCTCACCACACATTAACCGATTTTATATCGGGAGATTTATCGCCCAAGTCACGTTATGCGAACTTTTTTCGGTTCCACTTGTCACATGCTTGCAGTTTCGCCTGCGATTGGCTGATGCACAAAGTAGTTCAGACGAAATTATCGGACACTGCCACACACCACAAGCCTATTTAGTCCGATCAGACGTTTGGGATATAGCTTGTCAGATCTTCCTTCACGACAAAAAATCGTGCCCCATATTAATCTAGAGCTGCCACAGACTGCCGATTTTTGTCGTAGACAAAGGGGCCCTACAGACGAAAAATCGTCTTTATGGGCTAGTTTCTTCCGAATAACTGTTAATTGTAGGTTTGAGTAAGTACAACGAGTTGATAAAATAGGATGTAATCTACACCAGGGCGAACTTTAGGGTACCGACATTTCGAGCGTGAGCTCTTCATCAGAAAAAGTAATTTTTTTTCTATAAATTTATATATTACTTTTTCATAGGGGCTACAGAACCTGTAAATTCGAGTTTTAATACTCTAAGTGCAAAATAATTTGAGAAAAATGTTAACAAAATGATTGATGTATGAATAGTATGCGAAGGTTAAAATGTTTGTCTTTCTTTGGCTGTTTATAAATCTCGCTGGATTTTTCTCTCCATGCATAATCCTTGACCTTTGTTTTTATGTTGTTTGCTTGGGTAATCAATCGTTTTGTTGTTTTTTTTTTTGTCTGGCAGTCAATACTACTTTTGATTTCGAGTTTGCTCCAACGGAATAAGAAAAAGTTAGAACCATGAATTAACTTGGTGTTTACTAGTGCTAAAATGATTAAGAATGAGTTGTTCTTGCAGGAAGGCCATTTAGTGATTCACGAGGCCGCCATGCTGAGGATCGATTCCGCGACTCACCTGGATCGTGGGAGAGACGTCCTGAATATGGCCGTGACTTCCACTCGCGTGACCGTGGCAGGCAGTACGTCGAGTCACACAATACTGATGGCCGCCCGGGGGAGAAGCGTGACAATCGCGGCCGACCGAGAGATAATGCATCACCAGAGAGAAAAGAGAAACAATGGGAAGATAGGGAAGGTAAAACTAGTACTGATAGAATTACATACTGTCGAGTTCGTCAGAACTTCAAAATTAAGCTTTTTAGTTGTAATTTTATAGGAGACGGCGTGCAGGTGGCCAACACGGTACATTCCAACATGCAGCTATTGTATCCTCTATAATTATTCTCTGCGACGGCATTGCCCTCCTCGTTTCTTGATTCCTTAAAACAGAACGCGGAATACCGTAGCAGGACACAATAAAGGTATTGAGAGCAAGCAAAGCAAAGTCGAATTTTCTTTTAGGTTTTCGAGGATTAAACCGCGTTTTGTTTTACAAGTACTGTAATTGAAATGACAGCCCTTCTAAATCAAGATAAGAAAATCCATATCTGTTATACCAATTCCCAGTCAGGGCCGCCAATGTCCCTTTCAAACTCAACTTCAAAAAACGTTAACTGAAATTCTGGGAAATACTCCAGCATTTGTGCACGCAAATCTATGTGAACAAAGCTTACTTCATGGTTTCTATTCTATGCACGAGCATTTGTGAGTCAGTTTGGGGCGGTAGAAGCCACTGCTAAAAAGGTTAACCACTGAGCAGTTGTGTGTGTTTTCTTCTATGCACAACAAACCTCTTTAACTTCTGGGAGCCGACATTTAACTCTACACAAGCACTTGCGTGACCAATTCCACCAATAACCGCGCTCTCTATTTTAGGCAGCCCAGAAAGTGGGACGAGTCCTTTGCGAGAGCATCGTGTGTCTCCGTACGAGGAAGGTTGTGTCGGGAGAGGGAGATCTGGGCCCGAGGGAGAAACGCGACGGCCAGGTGGCGAGGAGGATGTGGAGTATGAACCAGAGGAAGAAAATGTCAAAACGACAGAGAAACGACGGTGAGTTACAAAGTAAAAAAATGGTGATAATTACTGTATATTCATGATGATTTATACTTAATCATTATAAAAGGGTTGGTGTTCATTGGCAAACCGTATTTCTATAACATACTTTTCATTATTGAAAGTGCCAGTGTGATAAAGTCGGCAGTTTTAGAAACGCAAAGCCGTGTGTTGCTGTTTTCGTTGTGTTATACATCGAAAGATTTCGTCAACTTTTTTTCAACTACCCGGCAATGACGACTTTCATGCTTCATGTGCCTCATCAGTTTTTACGCGAGAGAAGTAATTGGGAGTGTAAACTGGCTCGTTCAACGCCCGCCTTAAAATCGTCTAATGGCCGTGTAGTGTTTAGTATCGATGGTGCTCTTTCGCCATATTGTATGTCTGTGTACCAATACCAGATATCAACCCCTCGGCCCAATAGTTGAACATTACACGTGCTAATACTAACGAAAACGTCAAAGAACAATAGATCGTACTCATTAGCATTAAATTCGGAATATGTAAAGATTCATGTTTGAACCAGTCCTTACTCTAACAGTTTGTTTAATTGTACAGAGCTACTGTAACGTGTATAGTTCTTGTAAGTCTGCAGTTTTGTAAATTTATGGCTAGTATATCGTTTTTAGGAAACGACAGCGAGAAAGTTCTACACCCTCCAAGTCAGCGGAGTCTCCCCTGGAGGCTAAGAAACCCCGTGGTACGACCCTGGAGGTGGCGGATGTCCCTGCAGCATCTGATGGAGGCACAGAACAACCTGAAAAATCACAGGCAGCAAAACCAGCTCCTGTGGTTGTTACTAAGGAAGGCAAAAAGGTTAAAAAGAAAAAAGAACACAAAGAGGGAAAAACTGCCAAAGCATCTGCTAAGGTTGTTGTAGAAGAGAGCGAAAAACCGCAGGGAGAGCCAGCTACAAACTCAACACAAAATCTCCAGGAGGTCGCGCCTCCTCCCGGAAAGAAACAGAAAAAGGAAAAAGGCAAAGCGAAGGAAAAAACAGGAAAAAAGAAAACCAAAAAGACTGCAGCTGTATCAGCAACCAAGAAAATGGAGGAAATCTCAGAGCCAGAAAAGGCAGAAATTACTGCAGAGATAACCGAACCTATTGAGACTGAACCAGCACCGGAAGTAAACGCTGCTGCCGAGGAAAACCTACCGGAAGTAAGTGAAGAGCAGGAGCAATTGCAGGGCTCGGTTGAAGAGGCTGAAAGTGAAAAACTTAAGGAAAGTGACAAACCGAAGAAGAAGAAAAAGAAGAAGCACCACCCAGAGGTGGTAGTGCAGCCCTGGGCGGACCTTGAGGAGCAGGAGGAACAGCGGGTGGCGGAGGAGGCACAGCAGAAGCAAGACGAGGCACATGACATCCCTGCCAAAAGGATGGAGGAAGTGTTTAGTGATTGGAGCGATGACGACAGCCCCGGTGGTGAAGCATGGTTTGATGATAATGAAACTGGGTTTACCAAGGATGAATCTCTTGAGCCAGTTGAAGATGAAGCTAAGAAGAATGACAAATCAGCAGCCTTTGATGATGTTTACGATCCAATCAGTGATGATGAACTGGATGATTTGCTTGGTGAAGAGGAGGAACAGGCAGATGATGATGAAGGGTCAAAGGAGGCAGCTCCAATGGCTGTCGAGGATGTGGACTGGAGTGCTCTCGTCACAGCCCAGCCCTCGGACAAGAAAGGTAATATGCCGACATGCCTGTGTATTTCCGCCCAGCTTTGTAGTTCATGAAATTTAAATGTTGAAGACTTGAGTTGCTTGCTCAAAACGTTTCTATCATTGCATTTTTTAACAACGATTAAAAGTGTTCAGTACCACTGATAGGTTAGGACTTAACTTTAAAAAAAACAGTACTGGATCGGACTTGTTTTTAAGGGCTTAACAGGTGTGCTGTTACAAAATTCAGTGCGTGTTAGGATTCGGGATTACCGTGTCCATTCTGGATCATCTCCAATTTTTTAACTCTGACCAACCCTTTTTTACACGCCTTAATCATTTCCCTTCAACAGATGGCGAAGAGCCAGGTGCTCATTTGAGGAAGTTCACCCCAGCACACATATTCGAGCGTACTGGGATTTCCTCGCTGCTTGCCGGCCCACACCTTACGAAACAAGTTCAAGAAATGTGTACTGCCCTTAAGACAACTGATGTTTTTCCAAAATCTCTGCAATCGGAGCAGCCAGAAACGCGAAAAATTTGTGGTGCTCTTGTTGCAGCTAGAGCTGCGCGTAGGCGACAGAGAGAAAGCCTATTCACCCACATTGGCCCTTGTCGTCGGGCATTGTGCGCACGCGCTGACTTGAACATGAGAAAACATCTCAGGCAGCTTTGTAACAAGGTAAGAAAAATGGTCTGCGGTTTGTTTTGGTTTGTAATCAATGTAGGGCTTGAAATAACTTTCGGGCAGGTGCCGGACACATTGTCCGGTCAAACATGATTGTGCTCGGACATACGCGTTTTTGGCCGGACAAAATAGTTTAACCCATCTTAACATTTTGCAAGTTACACGATCTGTAAACCTTTCAGCAATAGCAACTCAAAGCAAGCCGGGTTTGCAATAAAAATTAGTCTAAATTTTACGACTGAAAACTGGAAAATTTTGCACCTGTAACTAATTTCTCAACCAAAATTCTGTCTAGTTAAATGTCCTTTTTCGTTAACATCATAAAATTGAATAAATTACAAATAAATATATGCATTTGGCGAGGAAGGGAAATACAACGAAGTTGACATATACATATAGCATCTTTTTTCACCTTCCACACACTCGTCCGAAAAAATTGGTTTAATGCCCCGACCCCGAAAAAAGATGCTATGTGTATTTCAACTTCTTTGAATAAATTACATCATGACAACATGTCCGGTCATCCACGAAATCGTCCAGACAGTGCTCGATCCTGACCAGACATTGTTAGTTAACCGGCCGTTATTTCAAGCCCCGTAATGACTTTTTTTTGTCAATTCTTGACAGTTTTTGTAGTCTTTATTTTGTTGTTAGTATTGGTATTGTTGGCCATCATTGATATTGAAGAGTATTGGACTCTTAATTAAACCATAAGAGGCATCGAAAGCTAAAAATTGTTTTGGTTTAACAGTGTTCTAGCTAGGCCAAAACGAAAGGGCGCAGCATCCTGTCATTTTCATCCAGCTTTCTGTTGTTTTTATCGTCATCACAACAATTGTAGTTAAAATTATTAAAGTTTTGATGTTTCAACCCTGTGTTTTTCCAAGTTCTTGAGCATTTTGAGTGACCGCTCATAACAATGTAATTCTAAGCCAAAATAATCAGTCAGCGGTTTCAGTGCTTGTTGTCATAGTGATTGCTTTGTAACTGCCCAATCAGAGTACAGATATAAAAATAGCTGTTGTTTCGTTCTGCAACACGGCACCTTGTAGTTTCTTTTTGCTGGCCAGATCACTGGTTTTAGAATATGAGTCTTATCCCTCCCCAAGCTCCGTCGGAAAAAAATAGTTTATTAATTTTGTATGTTCTGGTTTTACTTTTAGATGTACTGTACATTGGTAACATTATTTATTTTTTGTTTTTCACGTGTTTTTTAGGACGGTGCCAAAATGGGCCTTTTTGCAGCGCCTCCTAGCGTTCCTGTGGATAATGAAATGTACCTCATGAGCGTGGCCTTGTACAAGCATGATCAACAAAGCTCCTCGGCGGACTCCTCAAAACCAGTTGAAAAATTGATCCCCTCTCGGGTGGGGTCCGTACTAGTTAGTGCCAGGACATAACTCGAGTGTGCTTGCGCCTGTTGTATAGTAGTCGTAGCTTAGAGTTACGTGTAGAACTTTTGTACAAATGCAAGATACACCCTTCAAATTCAAGCGAGGTGAAGTAATCAGTGTAATCAATCCACGTTTCAGCGTTGCTAAAAAAAAACACTCAGGAGGTTTTGCAAGCGCGTGTATAATGAGATACTGAGGCAGATGTAAATTCTTATAAATTGTGAAACTGGAGAATATCGATTAAACATTTGAAGCAAGTTCTGTGGCAACTATAAAATCTGGTACCCGATTTAGGCTCTGTTATTTTATCCCAAAGGATTTAGTGTTTACACCCCTATTCAATGTTATAAGAGTAGCGGTGTTCAATTGCACGAGTTGTTGTAATTGGGTTATGCGTTACCTCACCTCGCCTAAAAACGATTTCGAGCTGGGAATATGGCTTCAGAGTGCATCTTTCGTCTGTAAATGAACGTTTTTGCCCCTAAAACCGATGGTCTATCACTGTACGACATATTGACCACGGGGAAGCTATCGATTGTTTTATCGGCAAGTTTAAGCTAGGCCGTTCACTGAAGTTAACAGGTTCCTTATCTTGAAATCCGCTATTCTCCGCTCCAGAGAGTCTGGTTCCGTAAACGGCTGCGAGTATTAGCAGCGTGAATACAGTGCATGAATATTCGTCAAACAGAAACCTCGAAAAGACAGGCACTCAATGCTACCAGACAACCAGCCAGTCGGGGCGTCTGCAAACATATTTTTGTTTTAATGGAGCTCATGATAGTTTTAGACGTGGTTTGGACAACTGACAGTTTCGGATAGTTTCGCTAAGTACAATTAAATCAATTTTCTGTGTTTTGACAATCGTGAACAAGTAATGTATGAAATTCAATATCCTGGTTTGAATGTACAGCTTTATGTAATTCAAAGTGAACAAGTTTGCTTATTTTGCGTTCAAAACAGTGTCCGGTCACCCTGTACGTATCCCACCTTTGATGCAGTTCTCTTTGGTTGTTTTGCTTTAGGATTTGCTGCGCAAACGTGTAAGCTCGGCCTGGGTTGTGTTTACTTTTGTATAATCGTAGTAACATTTCAACCTAACCAGTCGAGCTGAGATCTCCCAATTCGTCATGTATTCGGGGGCTTAGGGAGCGTTCATTATTTTAATATGCCTGGGAGAGAGAGACAGAGAGAGGGGGGGGAGGGGGGGTTGGCAAGATTAATCATAAACATTAATGAAAGCAGCTCGGTTATAAAATACCATAAGCCCCCAACAGGCAGTGTTAGCAAATCATACCCACCCCCTAAAAGAATTAAATTTGGGAACAAACTTACGAATTCTTGTTCCATAACTTAAATATTTTTTAACATAAATAACTTCTCACAAGGGAAACAACTGTTTTGTTTTTCTCGAATCTCGATGAAGCATCGAGATTCTTTTGAAACAAGTAAGTTGTTTCCCGCGAGAGCAGTCGTTGAAGTGTAGTTAATGTCAAAAAGGGTTCATTACGTCTTTTTCTTATTTTTTGGACGAGAGACAAAATAAAGCAATGTCAATTTCCAATTGGTATTTTTTCGGGTAATTTACAAACAGAGATATTTTTTAGGGTGGAAAATTTTTATTCATTGGTATATTTTGGGGACTTTCCTTACCCTTTCAGCCCCGGAGTACCCCCTTCCTCCCCCAATCCTTCAGGCCTGGATTTTACGATAGTCGTTTAAACGATATCCTTGATTGTACGATAACGTTTCTTTCTCCCTACAAAAATACAGTAAAATGTACAAAAAAAGACCTCGATCAAAGTTCTAATGATATTCGATGCAACGATATCCTCCATTTTTATACGATGAAAATCTATTATCCAAAACAGCCAAAACGTTAGTTGACCTCGAGACAACGATATTAATAATACTGCTTCGACAGGCTTCCCAAACGTAAAATTTGACTTCTTTATGCGTCTACGAATCTTAGTACGACCGACCTCGTGTACTTAGTGTTAGCTAATACGTAAGTAACACTGACCGTACAAAAGAATGTATGGAAATTCTTTTGAATCTCTAAATACGAACAAATTACTACCTAGTTTAAAACATACTTCACTTATCTCTTATGTGTTGCCCTGGTGTGTTTTATTCCGGTTTTTGTGCCATTCGTCTTCGAATATATGTACCAAACGGCCTCCCTCAAAATTGCACAAAAACCGAAATAAAACACATGAGGGCAACATATAACAGATAAGTGAAGTATATTTCAAACTGGGTAGTAATTTGTTCGTATTTTGAGATTCAAAAGAATTTCCCATACATTCTTTTTATACGGTCAGTGTTACTTACGTATTAGCTAACACTAATTACATGAAGTCGGTCGTACTAAGGTTCGTAGATACATAAAAAAGTCGAATTTTACGTTTGGGAGGCCTATGCTGGTTCTGGTTTAATATCAACAAACAGCGACAACACAGTTGTTAAATTTAAAAAGTTTCAAAGCCGAATAACCATGAATGAACACATGAAGTGTGATTCGATGATCAACCTAAATTGCAGCACAGTACAGTGTATAAAATAAATGGCCTGTCTGACGAGCGCCTACGTGCGAAACTCAGAATCGCAGAGAATCGATGCGTCACCTTTGATTTTACCTACTTGCGTTAAGTATTAACGTACGTTAATACACACCGTACAGTTACAAAAATGATACAAGAATCAGTCCAACGCGACTTCGATATTTTCTATATGATTATATAATGCACTTATTAGCGGCCATCCCGGGGAGGGGGGGTGACCCTGGGGACATACAGGGGCATAGCGCGGGATTTGCTGACTTTTTGACGCCAAATATTGGCCCGAGACGGGGGCATTAGACCGCTTTTGCACTTCCGAAGCAAGATACATGGGGAGTGACCCACGGGATATGGATTTGTAACATCGCCGCCATCTTGAAACTGAACTTGAAGATCCGGACCGTGGGGACTGGGTATCAAAACCGCGTGAATATTTCGAAAGCACAATCAAAGAAAATTAAAAAAAAGAATTGTTTGTTTGAATTGCAAGTAATTGGACAAGGCTCGAAACTGAGGCCGACAGATGCGTAAAAACATAGTATCTGCGACAATTCTGTCCCACTTAGTCGCCGGCAAAAAGCAATTTAGCATGTTTTTAACTTTGAGCCCTGTACCCCGTGCATCTGGGCTAAAGTAAGTGAGTGTTCATTGAAATTGTCATTCTATGACTTACAAGGTAAAAAGCTGAACCTCGCTGTGTGCATAAAACAGATGGGCTAGCTATTTTTGCTTACTGTATATGTTGTTGTTTAACTTTTATTAAAAACTTATGCAGGGAATTACGTTACAATTTAGGAGCCCTTTCAAATTATGCTCCCCAGGGTGGGACAGTAGTAGCTTATTGTGGAAGAATATTGGCCCTGGGTCGGGGGAACCTGCAAATGTCTTGGTGCAAATGCCCGGGGGTTCCCCGGGGTCACCCCCCCTGGAGATGGCCGCTGATAAGTGCATAACTGCCGGTTCCCTGTTTTCAACGATACCTCGATCTTACGATACTTTTTTCTTCTCCCCAGGCATTCCGTTAAATCCAGGCTTCACTGTAATTGCGTGAGTTTTGTGCTTCAAAACGGTTGAAAATGTTCATTCATTTGCGATCGGATCCCGCGCCGTATAAATTTTGAAATTTCTGGGCAGTGGCACCGGTGGTCAGCGGATTACCAAATAAGTGTAGCAGTTACTTTTTCGCGCCACTCAACAAAAAGTGTCAATTCTTTTGATAGCTTTCGGCTTTTGAATACTGTTATGACTAAAAATCGAAAACCCAGCCAGAACCACGTCAAGGAAGCCTCTCAGTGGATACTGATTGCTCCAGGTTAGTATGTAAAACATTTCTTGGTTTTGGATGCCTCGCAAATCATGAAGCAAACAAACAGAAACTTGACAAACCACGTAGAACAGAAGATAAATCAAATGTAGCGCTCTACAGAATATTTTGTTTTAAAATATTTGAATTACTTCGTATATTTAAAGTTTTACCGGCTGTATTTTGTCTTATAGCCATGTGCATGTGCCTGGATCGAGATTTTATTTTGTTATCAGAATTGCACATGGAAACCCCCTCCTCCCTCCTTTCCACAGATAACATGGGACATTGCTGAATGATTATCAGGGCAGTTTGCCCAAGGAAGTGGGGGTTTAGTGAATTTTAGTGTGTGGCTTTGCTTGTGTTTACCGCATGTTAAAATTTACCAGAAATTTTTGACAGAAATTGTTGTAAATAGCATTTCAAAGCAAAAGCAAAAATTTCTTTGGCCATGTGACATCACCAAATAGCCACGCTCTTAGGTCTTCGATTTTCTTTATACTGATTTTGGATTTATGAAATCCCTGTAATCATGGTAATTAGAATAGAGATAGTAATGTTGTTGTATTTGTGGTCTATTCCTACCAGTTTAGCTGTACAGTTAATTTGAGGTTACAGGGATTTTCATTTTGGGAGACATTAGGACTTGAAAATGGTGTCAGATTTCATGGCTGCCATTTTGGATCCTCCACCCCCAAAATAAAAATGACTGTATTGCCAAAAGTATTTGGCGGATTGGCCTCAAACTTTGTATCTGGTCATTTTTGCCGAGATAGAACAATTGATGGCAGTATAAAGAAAATTGATGACCTAAGAGCATGGTCATTTGGTGATATCACATGGAATGACCCGAGGGTGGAGGTTTGCGTGCCCCCATCCCTAGCAACAGGCAAATTTTTTAAACAGTATCTCTCATAAAATTTTATCCCGATTTAAAGCCCTCTTGAGTTTGGACAGTCTGTTATTCTGGGTAACAGTATCTCAAAGTTATCCAAACATTTTTTCTTTTTTATAAACCAGCTTCAATTTGTCTGTTAGAGTTCTTCAATAATTTTTAATTGCAGCTGAAAAGCTAGCCATTAAAAATAAACAGTTAAAAGTAACATTTTTGATAAAAACGATATTTTCATTGTCAGCACCAATGTTTACCTTTTGCAGATGGTGTAATGAATATAAATGGAACAGGTAATCCTGTGTTCATACAGCTCAAACATCCAAAAACATGTGAGTAACTTGAAAACGATAGTGAACTTGATAACTAAGTTTTAGCATTGGATGTTAATTATTGGCATGATAAATTCCAAAGTTATGTTTTGCATTGACCTCATTTTCATTTTTATCTTTGCATATGATGCACGCTTTTGTTATATGATGTACACCCTAATTTTGAAGCCAATTTAAAAAAAAAAACTACAGAGCCTTAAATTTCAGATTCATCCGAATCCAGATCTGTAAAGATTTGATGCAGAATATCATTGTTCTTATCATTTTCATACACAAGATGATCTTATGTTCCATCCGAATTGTTCGAAATGCGACACTTGAGGATCACTGCTCAGCAATCATCTCTGTGTGAAACTGACACCATGCTTCAGTGACCCACAAATAAATTAATTCTTTAACTCGTGGATTCCATCTGTCATCCAATTGATCCACATTCTCCTCACACTGCCTTTGAATGGTTTGTTTAATAAAACATCTAAAGACTAAAGAGTTGAGGTAAGACTGCCAGGAATCACTACCATGTCGATATTCTCACACTTCAATGTTCCTTTGACATCATCTGTCACATGCACTTTCAACGCATCGAGAGCCACATCTGTGGCCACCATATCTTGCACACCAGGCTTTCTCAACCAACAGCTTCATTCTCTCAGTATCAATCTATCCCTTGTGCTGGGCTGAAACTACTACTCTACGAGTATTGTTGAGTTTGGAATGTGTTTTGCATTTGAAAGTAAACCATTGGCTTGAGCTTTGATACATCCACTGCACGCACCAAAACAACTGTTATGCTGTTCTTCTCTTGATGATTGTATCAAATAATGAAATATTTCGGCTGCTAACTAATTGAGTTTAAAAGTTCATTTGGTTGTGGATTCTTCATGAATGATTTGTGAAACCTTCATTTCCTGTATGTTTACGATATGCTTATGAAGTCAATGGGGAAAACAATGGGTTCGTATATTATGTACACTATGAATTCCAAGGTCAATTTTTAGGAAAAATTAAAAATGAAACACGTTTCAAATTTTACATTTATCATGCTTGTAGAGTGTAAGAGCCAGAATAAAATTCAATAACAATTAATGAAATAAAGCAAAAATAATGTAATACAACTTGCAGAGTTTTTGTTATAAAAAAATCTTTAAACATAACTTGACATACTGCTATTTCATTATGATTTTGTTATTATTATTATTATTATTAATATTATTATCATTATTAACAAATTTATTGTAACTGTTGTAAGTTATTGTTACTGCTGCTGGTGTATAAGTTGCTTCTCACATTAGATGCTTGCTGTAGAGCTGAATAGAATAAGTTAACCTTGTCTCAATTTGTAGCTGAAGGCATGCAGTTTCTTTTGTCAAGTGATGAAAAGTCAGTCTGTGAAGTGATGAGGTTTCAAGAGGCTCCTCGGTCCTGGTTTCTTGATGACACTGTTCAAAAGGGTAAGAATTCGCCTGTTTCTAGGTAAATACTACTAGTAATGCATTCTTTAAGCAGAAACAAAAAGTGGTTTTAACTATCAAATGAATGGATATAGGGTAGTTCAATGTTGGTGGGTGTATTAAGTTAATAGTTTTTTGAATCACAAGTAGTGAAAGATGGTTCAATAAACAAGTAACTACTGTAAATTAAGCAAACAAGGGAGTTCACAGTTATTCACCATGATTGAGCAAAAATCAGTATTAAACTAACCATGAAGTAAGTCAATTTACAGTCCTCTTGATTATTTTTGGCTGTGGTTTGCAAGCAAAAGTACACATAGGTATAATGACTGAAAATACTTATCATGTGGAATTCTCAGAGTTTGTCATTGTACATTTTTTCGGCAAGTAGATGTCTTGCAACGTAACTTAATTCATGTCCATGGGATCATGTTTTACATGTTGAGAAAGTTGAAGTTTTTTTGACCAGCTTATGGTTTTCCACTACTGCTACTAAACATTATACAGTTCATGTCCAAGTTTTTCTCAATTGTGTTTATTGCTGTCAGTCATTAATTGAAAGGTCAAACTTGTTTGAATCATGAATGAGCCCTATCACACTGTCAACTTTGACTACGAAAAATACTGACATGTATTCAATTTAATGTTCTTGATAGTGATTTTAATGTAACCACTAGCATCTAGCATGTACATACATGTCAGTGCTCCATCTCTACTGTACTAGTATGCTCAGTTGTTGTACTGGAAATCATGTGATGAATAACAAATTTGACTCAATTGATGCCACATTAATTCCAATCAATAGGAAACTACAATCACATTGTCTACTTTGACTACAAAAAAACTGACAAAACTTTACACACCATTGTTGATGTAGTGCATGATGTGCTTTTTCCTTAGCACTGTTGTACAGTATGATTTGTTTAACTATTGAAAAAAGTTCTTGTAATAAATAGGATTGTTTACTTTTAATGTTAAGATGAGGTTTTATTATTAAGTGTCTTGCAAGTATTTCAATCTCTGTTCATATGAAACAATATCTGAGCCTAATAAAATATTTGTAATTATTTCTTGATGTGTCAAGTATTCTAGTTGAGTTACATGTAATCTTCACATGTTGATAGTGTACATGTGTTTTTTAAACATAGTGCACTCAAAGCTTTGGCTTTTATTGTTGTTTTTCCTAAAACTTGGCAATAGAGTTTCCCTTTAACATTTCAGATGGAAGCTTGTTACTGGCAACACCTGTTGATCCTTTGTTTCTCATAATGCCGTATTTGGTAAAATATTCTCAAAAGGTTGGTGAATTAAAGACAGTATGTGTACAGTATATTATTTTTATTCCTTTTAAGTGCAATACCTATACAATTATGTAGTACCCTTCTTGGCAAAGGTTTATCTATTTCATCTCCTCTAACAAAGAGGAAAGGAAACATCTGCACAGATCTCTTTGGTTTTCTGTTGAGCTTGCATAAAAGTAAACATTAATGCAACGTCATGATAGTAACCCCTGTGAAATGAAACTGGGAATTCCTAGGATATTCCTAGGATTATCCTAGGAATTCCTAGGAATTTTTTCCTAGGAATTCCTAAGAATTCCTAGGAATTCCTAGGAATGTAGGTGTGAAATTTCACGGTAATTCGGACTTGGAATTCCTAGGAATTCCCAGTTGCAGAATGTGGTTTTAAAAATTCTCAAAATTTTCCACAAATTCCAAGTCACATGACCAAGTAATTGGAATTCCTAGGAATTCTCGAAAATTCCTGGGATTTCAACTAAAAACTCATTGAATTCAGGAATAGGGTCTAAAAAAATTGAGAATTCCTAGGAATTCCTAGAAATTTTTGAGAATTATTGCAAATGTCATTAAAATTACACATGGAGTATAAAACATCTTACAGTATCATACATAAAAT
>JAOBRD020347847.1:0-20696 GCA_027575215.2 Hydrozoanthus sils | reverse complement strand
AAATTGACGGATTTTAAATTTATGTCGCCACAAGACGACAGCAGCTCTCGTCCAATCAAAGATTTGTCTCCTATGCTACAAGAGATACTTTATTGGTAAGTTGCCTTTCCAGTTTCAAGCAATCCCTCCGATAACTCTTACAGTACTCAATTTGTTCTTCTGCTTAAGTCTAGGGAAGCCCCTTTTCGATCTCTGTTTCCGGTATATTGACCAAATATATTCAAATGTTGTTCTTTTCAAATATTGATTGACGGAAAAAAACAATAGCCAATCAAGAAGTGTTGAAGGTCACGTGGGTATTGTCTTGACGCACTGCGTCACAGGTGCCTTGAGAAAGAGAGATAGAGTGAGAGTGATTGGGAACACTGGCAGGTTTATGCAGTTGTATTTTACTTCCAAAACCTTCGAACATGTAGTGAACCGACCATTTCTGCGGAAGCAGATATTTTCTAGATTAATTCTAGATACCTAGAAAAGCCCTCTCTGCTCGGTAGAGGAGTTTGAAGGCGTTTTATGGTACCGTACACCAATCTCTTCTATGGTCCATTGTTGGTGTGCAGGGGTCGTTTCGACTGTTTGTGATATTGAGCGCGAAATCTCGCTGCTTCCGAAAAACAAGCCTTTGTTCTTTTACCATGAGTCAAACTCAGGCAACTAACAGTTACTGGACTTCAAATTTCCCATCCGGCGGGTTAATGAACGGGTAGGTAAAATGCTTTGTGAAAAAATCTGTGTTGCCTTATTCTTGGACATGGCGTCGCCATGTATATATATATGTATAAATTGTCATTTTCGTAATCGCTAAAATGGTGTAGAGCTCAATTAAGAAACCTGGGTGTATTTAAACAGAAAAACCTCCTTGAAGCATGTTAGTGCAAAATCCATTTCCGACGATTTTAGAATGAGGGAATATTTCTATCCTATTCTATCTTCTGTGTTTCCGTGTTCATACTTGTGAACGACCCAGAGTTGTACGCCCCCACTGTAGTGGATAGATCTGATCCAAAGTTCTGTTTCCGTTTAAAATAACTTCCTTGGAATTTTTGACTGCTCCAGTGTGTTTGAAGATTTGAATTTCACAGTTAATTATCCTTGTGATGTCGCATACTTGGGACTTTTCGAATCGATACGAAGGGAGATAGATGTGAATCTGTTAACGATTGTCTTCTCAGTCGAGTCGAGCCTGGCCAAAATCTTCGGTGGCGATTGCATTTAGACGCTTGTAGGTTTCATCACGTTTTGTGAATAACACTTTCAGGTCAAAAGAAGTTCTTGATATAAAAATCACTCATTAGTTTCATTTGTATGAAAACTTATTTTTAATTTATTTTTCATGGCAAGGAAAGAAAAGTTATCATGGTGAACACTACATGATAACTTTGCTTTGTTCAAAGAAACTAAAGTTGGTCTCTCGAAGATCCTAGTTTTCACGAGATTATTAAAGTCTTTTGTTGTCGGCTGTGTTGTAATTTCATATGTGGTTTAAAAACCGGTCATCGGAGCTGAAGGGCTTTCAACAAAGTAAGGATTCGGCTTTATAGCTTCCGAAATACCCAATAGACAGGGAAAACATCACACAATTCAAATCAAATCGCTCTGGCTTTTTAGAACGTACTTGAAAACTGTTAAAGTCGAATGCTTGAGTGAAGTCGTTTGCCGCAAAGGCCGTGGGAGGCGTTGAGAATTCTACCCAAAATGATGCAGAGATATGTTATCACAGACGAAGACTCGTGTTTCAGACAAGAGAGACAATTTATTAAACACAGTAAAGATCGAGATTTAAAAATCGCGTTTTCCCTTACAACCATTGCGTTCCTTCGATTGTTTTGTTCGAATTCATTTCGATGTCCGCATTTAAAACAGAATTTCCGGTTTGTGATCAACAAGGCAATACTTAGCTCGCATAGGTTCGGTTGTTAGTCCTGCTGTTGAAAAAACGAAAGCTTTTTCCAGCAATCGATAATTACATTTCGGTGAACCCGTTTGTTGTTCAGGAAATAAAGACGACGTTGTGTTCTACCTGTAGGTCTTTGGTAAACATTTATTTGCTGTTTAGCGCACTCGATATTTTGTGTCGCATTACACTTACCAGACTATAATAGTTTTGAAAATTGAAAGTTATGGTTTCTTTTAAAGCAAGAAAAATTGCAAGTACAGAAAGAACTAAACGTAGGTTGTCTTGTCTTGTTAACCGGCCATGTTTTACCGATAATGCCGTCCAGAAGATGGGCGAATTGTTAAACTTTCACTTTGTAGATCATCTGGTTTTATGTTTCCCGAGAGCTTATTGACATACATAAACAAGATAATCAAAGCTTTAGAGCCAGGGAAAGATCAGTCCAAAAACAAAATTAATTTATTGGGTTTAGTTAGTGTTTATTAGTATTTCCCGTTTTTTCAGAAACTCGTTTAATCAGCTGCAAGTAAAGTACTAGCAAATTTAGATTTTGGCCCGTGAGTTGTTTGAGATAATCTCTTCAACACTTCAATCTGTTTACGAAACGTGAACTTTCTTGTCCAGTATATTTGAAAATGGATTGGTTCACAAAAGCAATTTGTTCTTGAATGTATACGGTGTCTTTTTTCGCTTGGATTTGTACGTGACTGTTAATTCGTTCAACTTAAATTGCCTTTACAGATGCAGAACTAGTTTTTTTACGAGCCTGATTTAATAGTTTAATATTAACTCTGTGGCAACTTAGATGAGTTTTTATGTTGATCGAAATCATGAAACGAAATATTTTCTGCAAAGATATTTGTTAAAAAACATGCATGTTCGAAAACGGGTTTTGTTTCGTTAATTTTTACGGATGAAGAAGCGGCTTTGTGCTTTAGGGGATTTTTGGCCGACAATTCGTAAGACAGGAAGGCGAAAGATCGAGTATGACTACAACGATATATATTTAGCATTTATGTATCAGCTGTGTAAAGGTGTTTAAGAATGTTGTAACTCAGTCAAAGTTAACCACAATTTTGACTAGCTGGAAATATTTGTTTTGTGCATTGGCTCCTTGACTTCGGTTAGTTACTAGTGATTAATCTCTGTAAATTACACACACTACTGCACAATAGTAAAGTATTTTCCTTGTTGTTGAACTGGTATTGACTGCGATCAGATACAACCATGGGATTATCACTCTTTGCAGTGTTAAATTTAGCTAGTCTGTCAACTACTTGTGTTTCAATATTGTTCGAGCTGTTCTCTGTTGGTGATGATATTGGAACAAATTGACAATACTTCTGATGGCAACTTCTATCTAGTCCATATTTTCTCAAGAATATTCTCATTGTTTGTAATCGCTGACAGACGAGAAAGGCCCAAAAATGAGATTGTGAAATAGTGTATCTTATGGGACCTTAAAGGATTGATTATAAGGTAAAGACGTACATAACAGCTTGTACTGTGTGTTAACCTAATCCAAGATAATCCTTGCTCTTTTGGGTGTTAATTCAAGAAAAATATAATTAGCAGGCTTTTAAGAGTTTGAACAGAAATTTTTATTAACATGGTAATAATGCGCAATAGTGTAGTACATTTTTACTCTTATTTTCCGGTAAAGGTCAGTGACAAGTTTATGCAAATCTGTGTTGTTCCAAATTTAAGTGGAAAAAAAGTTTGTGAATGACTTAAAAGTTCGAGTTTCCATTTCACAGATGTCATGGTGTATATTTGGTCATTTTTCGTTTTATACAGCTTTTGCTGTTTTTATATTGTATAATGTGAATGGTAAAACATGCTTTTAAGGACTCACTTGGTTGCAAAGACAGCCCATTACAGGTGGGAAGTTTTATCACTATAGTGATGTTTAGAGATCAGTGTTCAACATTTCATGATTGATGTGGGTAGTCCTTCTGTGAGATAAATGCTCATTTAATATAAATACTAGAGTTTCTCTTTTTCATGTTTCCTAATTAGTCAGAGAATATTTAACTGCAACCAAGAAAAACTCTAAAACAAATAAAAGTTGATGTTAACTCATTCATTCTGTTTAGCCTGTACCATTTTTAGAATTTTAAGTGGTAAATAGCTTCATTTAGAATTATCTGAAATATACAATAACTTTGCATGTCTGTTAGTTGTACATATGACTTGATCTCTGGTTAGACAGCGGATGATGTGCGTGAATAGTGACATGCTTTCTTTACAGGAGCAATGAACATTGATTTGGTAAAACATTTAGAGCACATTGGAAGTGTATGCCAGATTACTTGAGCAGATAATGCTTACCCTATTGTATACACATAATATGACATTTCAATAACATGCGTAGTGTTAATTAAATTCCCGTTGATGAAGTTTAACAAGACAAAAATGCACTACATTTTGAGTTTGGTACATTTTTGATTACAGTAGTTTTTGTATGATATTGCAGCAAGATATAATTTATGATTTTCACTCAACTTGAAACTTTGTTTTCGTAGTTCAACCACACGAGAGCGACAGAAAGAAGAAGCTAGACGACAAAGAGCTCAACAAAATTCCCAAGTTGAAGGAGTGACGGTAATTTAGATATCCTTGTTTTCTTTTTTTAAGAATCAAAGAAAGTGCCCTGTGATTCAGTTTCAGATTTGATAAGTACTGTTTAAACTGTGTGTGTGTCAAGGATTAGAGAATTATTCTTTGTAATAACAATTGTAGTTATTCTTTCCAGCACTGAATTTGACAGATGATGTATTGGTAAATTCTTCCAACTAAGGCCTATAATTGAAATATAACCTGCTTAGGAGAATTTTGCTTTCCATCATTAGTTCATCTGTTCCAAGTTTCTCATTACAAAGTTATTCGTTCATGTGTATTGTTAGGTATTTGTAAAAAGGCTGGAGGTTTAAGGAAAAAACTGTATGTGACTTGGCTTGTGCTTGAAGAATCTTAAGCATGCAACCTTTGACATTCTGTATTAGATTATAGATTTTAAGTATAAATCTCTAAGCATTTGAAAGGAAATATAAACTTAGCCAAGATTTTTGTTCATTGTTGCACAAAATGTGTTATTGTTACTGAAAGCTATACCACATTTAACCAGCCGCTGACTTGAAAAATTAATCAAGCTTTTGGTTTTTGTTGAATATAGGGTTCTGCAGTTATCACCTTATGTATTATTTTCAAGTGCAGCAAAACTGATTGCAAAGGATTATTTTTTACTATTAAAGAGAAGGACCAAATTTGGTGCGACATTCTTTCCATTTGCATCTTGAACAAAAGGTGGCTTTGATTATTTGTCTTGATGTAATTATCGTGTAATGTGCATTCTAGCACAGAGGTAAAAAACTAAAGGGTAATGAAATTTAAGGCTGTTTTTTTAAGCTTGGTATGGCTAATAAAAGTCTATACCTCTTGCTTCATATTCAATACTGACTAATATTTTTTGAATTTTGAAAAATAATTAATGAAGAAAATGATGAATCCTACTTGTTACTTTGTACTTAGGGTTCTCAGTATAAATTTTAACCAGTTGACATAACTTATTTTCACATTCAGATTATTTTTGATTCAAAGAAAAATATTACAGCCAGTTCCGACAGATACCTTTGTCTGAACAGCGGGCAGAATTCCAATGATTACCAGCTTCTACTGAGATCCCTGCCTACTGCTGTTTGTACTTAATACTTAAAAACTTGTAGTTTAATTTATGGTTAGTTTTTATAAGCTGAACATACTGTCTTGCAATATAACTATAGCTAAAGATAAACAGAATGGATGGTCATTCAATCAGTTCCATCTAGTGTAATCAAGTTGAATCAATCAACTGTTAAAATGAAGTCTACAATAATTCTGTTTTGAGATTGTTTTGAAATACACTTTGAATTCCTTTCCCTTAAATAGATATCAGCAAGACTTAAATTTTTATCATTTTCATCGTTTTTGTTTGTTTTGATACAGTTCAAGATTTTAATAATATATTTGGATACAAGTAATTGTTCAGAAATACTTAAAAAAATGTCCAACTAATAGAAATCATTTCATTTTGTAGAACAACCAACTTTTTGGAGAACTAAGAAAGGTGAGCTGAAATTTTATGTGAGGTCACAGAAAGCAACTTGATGTCTGTTTTATTGTTTTATGTTGCCTTTATAGTGAAAATATTTGGTTGTGTGTCTTTTTTTTATGTGACTTAAATACACAAAAACATTTAGTTTACATTTATTGGTGTGTACTATAAATTGCAAGAGCTTTATTTTATACTTTAACCAATTCATGATTAAAGGCTGTCCCATTACATTTGCCCAAGAGATTACTTTCAACCTGCTATAGTTATATTAAATACAGGAAGCTTTGAGAATGAAGTGATAAATACAGTTCTAAGCTTAACTCAAAAATTAATAATTGCCATGTTCTAGACAGGATTTTAACTTGTGACCTTTTATTATTGAGGTGTCCTTATTGACTGAGCTCTAGCAACTAATAGATTTGTTTAACCCTTTCAGACCCACTTGTATTGCTAAATTCTCCCAACTAGAACCCATACTTTTCATGCAATAAAATTAAAGAATTTCACTTTTGATCTTCAGTACTTCATGTTGCTTGCCTATGATGAGTTATTCCTGTTTTGTCATTACCAAAATGTGACTAATTTTGTATGTGTTATGTAAGGAGAATTTGGTTGTTGATAACTGACTAGGACTGAAAGGGTTGAGCTATTTTTTCTGTTAATATATGTTGATAGTAAACTCTAATTTAGTCTGAAATGTTTTCTATCCTTTTAGGTTAAATCCACCAAGCAAGATCCTCTAAAAGATATTATTGATGTACGTTTACTTAATAATTATTGTAACTAAATAATTATGATTTAGGCATTGTTGTAGTAGCAGTGGGACTCCTGGTGTTTAAAAGTTTTATTTGTAGCCCAGGGTTCCTTTGCCTCCTGGAAAACCTGGAAATCCTTGAATTTAGGAAATTTAGTTCCAGGCCTGGAATTCCTTGAAAAGTGTTTTTTTTTATGAATGACCATGCACTCCACTTGTGTAATATGTGCCAATAGAATTGTTTTAAATATATTTTCTGTAGTTTTTACACTGCTTTAAGAAACATCAGTGTGATTGTATCAAAAAACATCTGAAAGAAAGTTTGACGACATATTTTTGTGCTCAAGTTGACTTTTTCTTACTGTGTTTCCTATAAATTATATCAAGACCTTGAAACATTTCAGCACACCTTGAAATTGCGTGGAAAAGTCCTTTCAATCTTAAGTAGTTTTGATATGTTTGGTCGATTCCTATTTCTCATTACCAAACACCTTATTTTGAATGAGTTTTATAAGGAGAAGCTAGAAGTTGATAAACTAACAATGGATGAAGTATTGCAATTTTGTGTATTGACCCCATTAGGGTATTTGTACTACAGGTATTATTGTTCTCCAGTTTATCCCAAGTGTCATCGGACTTGTAGGACTCCCATGTTAAAGTCTGTCATGGATTAAAATGAGTACAGTTATGTTTTGTAAATCACAATTGGTTTCACTTTTGTCTTCAAGAAAAGTGAAATTTGGACTAGTTAACAGTTTGGAAACTCTGTAAATCTAACAGTGCTATCGGACAACCAAAGAAAAAATTAAGCTCAAGCAATCGCCGTCTCTTGTCTCTGTTTTATTTGATCCTGTGCCCTCTGTTTATCAGATTTTAATTAATGTATAAAATCTTGTAATTTTATTTCAAACTACAAATTAAAGGCTTTGACTAATATGTTGCATGTAGTTTGAATTATATTGAACTAAACATTTTTTCTCATCTGTTGCTATATATGGCAGTCGGAGGATGTCTAAAAACAGCTGATTGTACAACAACTTTTAAACAATACTTTTGTACTTTTAAGTGGATTAAATTGAATCACGAGGTGTAGGGGTAGTCAACACTGCCAAGCCGTCTGCGTGACAAGCCGTGACGACTTTGCTGAACTGCTCAACTAATAACTAGTAGTATTGTTGATCATGGCTATGTCCATAAAAGATTTATGGAGTGTTTGGGATGCCTTAGGTTGCTCTGGGGGAATTTTCAAGTGTGGCTCCCTCCATTATGGAGAAGCAGCACCTACTCCTGGGAGTATCACGAGCACCACAAACTCCTGTGGATGGAAAGGGCAGCTTCTTTGGGTCGGACATCATCAAGGCCAAGAAAAGTAAACAACTTGAAGAATTAAGTAAGAAAAAATCATCAAGTAATAGCCCAAAGACGGAGAACAACAAAACAAAGGAACTTCCAAAGAAGAAGCAATTGTCAAGCTCTCAAGAAAGAAATGAGCAAAAGGAAAGAACTGTTTTGAATGGCAGCAAGGTTGTATCAGTAAAAGAAGGAACAACCCACACATCAAAGGAAAGCATGAACAAGTTGTCACCCAAAACTAAAGAAAGCTCTACAAGACACAGTAAACATAATAATACAGAAGCTCCAAAAAATAATGAACAAAGGGACAAAATCTCAAAAGCAAATTCAAGTGTTTCTAAGAAACACTCACCCATGAACGGTGTGATAAAAGCTGAAATTAATGGGGAGATAAGTGGAAAAAACAGTCTTCATATTAAGTCACCTCCAGCAGTTGAAAGGAAATTTAAAAAGGAAGATGGAGATCGTCAAAATAAGAGCAAACCTCCAAAGTTGTCAATGCCAGAAAAGTAAGTAACTAGCAATGAAAATGATTTTAGGTTTTTAGGTTACTTTTTAAATTTTTTTGAAGCCGTTTTCAATCGTTAAAGAATTTTCAGACATAAATTTGTGAATGGAAAATAACACTAATTATAAAATAGTTTTTGGACCGATATATTGTTTCTTTTAGATTTATGTGTCTGACCAGTTTAATGTACCTGTTGGATCAGCTAAGTTTTAACACTTTCAGCCCTAAATAAGTCAAGTTGATGTGTTCTAAATTCTCCCAACTAGAACCCATACTTGTCATATTACCAGTTTAGGAGAGTTTTTCTTTTCTTCGTCAGTATTTTGCAGTGTTGGATCAATCCCAATTTTTTTATTATTTGTGTTGTTTTGTATGAGTTTTGTAAGGAGAAGTTAGACATTGGTAAAAAGGCCAGGACTGAAAGGGTTTAACTTATCCTGACAAAACCCAACTTTGCAAGAGTCAAGAATGTTAGAACTTTATAACAAAAGTTGAAACACTACAGTAGGAACCTGTTACGTCTCATTTTGTTTGCCTTGAGAATTTGATTCTTATCTGTTTAAATGTTTCTATAAGTTTGGGAGCTTTTGAGATTCTGGGGATTTAGCTTACTTGCTTTGAAATAATTATTTTGTTAACTTGGTAAGAAGGGATAAAAACAAGTATTATATGACTTGTGCAATGTGCGCTGTCACCAGAAAAACATTTTTGAGCCACATCATCGCCAAGACTGCTTTTGTACCAAGTTTTATAATAATTGTTTTAATTATAGAATTGTAATTAACACCACTATTATGCTCAAACAAACTTGAAAGAAAGAGTAAATGTTATGTGTATATAAGCGTGTTATGCATTATTTAAAGTCAACAATTAAAAATAGTTATGTTTGATATTTTCATTAACGAGTGCAGCACTTTTAAAAAGTCCAGGGTTTCAAAATGAATATTAGGCTCCACTAGTCTGCACTCTAGTAAAAATTTGGCAGGCTAGCAAATAAAGGCTGTCTCTTAAAATGTGAAAGACTTAGTAGTAAACCTGAGTGATTACTAGTCAGAGTGTCTACTATGAAGATTATTACCTTTAACTGAGAAACCAATTAATGGTATTTTGAAAATTACTTTGCTTGATACAAAGGAAACTACTTCTGTTGGAAGAAGAGCTTTTTGAACATGTTTAGTATAACTGTTAGATTGATTTTATGTTAAAATGTGAAATTTTTAATCTGGGATTTAAATTTTTTTGTTCTAACCACACATTACCTTATATTGTAGGCTCTCATCTCATTGTTCAGAGGTAAGATTATTGTTTCTGTAATTGATTATGATGACAAAAACGTCTGATTCTCATGTTGTATTCTACATTTTAACATTGAATATTTGCTCTTATCATTTAACAGAATTACAAAATACTGCAAATATAAACTAAGAATTGAATTTATCAAAAGACATTAATTTTATAATTCAATAAAGGCTTCAGGAATTACATAAAGTAAACAGTTTTGTTGTTGGCAAACATGATTGAGAAATTTAAGATTCATTATGTGTGAGACCCATTATACTGATTCTTTATAGTAAAAGCAAAAACTCATATTTATGTGATGTGGTATAAAAGTATATACAGGTAATAATTTTGTTTTACCCCACTTAGTGGAAGCTGCAGTTAGTAAGAAAGTTAAGCCTTGATGAGTTTGAATTAAATATTTTTTGATGAATTTGTATTATATAGCAGTTTAGGGATTAAGATTATGTTGCTGCATTAATATTATACATAACTGTATGTTATAAATTATAATTGAGCCAAAGTGTTGACCATTCAGTTATTTTTTCTTACCATGCTGAAACCTTTCTTTTTCAATACGTAAAATTGTAAGTTTCATTGATTTATCAGTACAAAAAATTAACCGGCAGCCATGCTAAAATAATCCTTTTTTGTCAGAGGAAGGCTGGCTTTAACACTCAGTTCACAAATGTTCTCATGCAGTGTAATTGAAATATTCGTTTTAATTTTACTCATATGTTTTATGTTAAATACCTTGTATTCTCCGACATATACATCCTTAGAGTCAAAACATTAAGTGGTTTGTTTGTAGTGAACAGCTGTGAATAGAATCAAATTATGCATACATGGCACTCTGCTTGGCGTTATTGATTCACTCACAACAAAGAAGCCACTGACTTGTCAGCTTGAGGTTTTTTTTCATTCGGTTTTAGAAGAACCAATCTCTAATATTTGATGAAGGTAAAGTTTATCCTTATCTAGTTTAATTTATCCTAAGCTGTTTTCAAAAAATATTTTTCTCAGAGATTGATATTTTTGTCTAATTCAAGACTTTCTAAATTTGAACAACTAGATGCTAAAATATTCCTTTTTGGCTTTTTGTATATTTGAAGTTCAAATATCTGCTTTTACAGCTGTTGCAGGTTTTTGTGTTTCTTATTTGTGGTTTAGCATCTTTTTTGAAACAAGAAAGGCAGATGAGTAAAATGTGTACACCAGAGACAATTGATCAGATTGGATATAAGTTTCTTCTTTTGAAAATCAAATCAAGACTGCTGTTGTATAGCTTACAGATTTTAATAGTTTTTTCTTGTAATTTGGGTTAACAGATGATTTCAGTTTTTAAATTGGTTTGAACACAGGATCTTTGTTATAGTCTCTTAAAATAATAAATGAATAATATGTGAGAGCAGTGAGAACTTTTTTCAATACGTCACTTCATGAATATTTTGTATTTAGGTTGTTGCAATTTCACCTGCCTTGCTCTCATTTACATAACAATCATTTTAGAATGAAATGAGTTTTGTTTCTTCAGTTTTCACAGTGAAAAGTGTTTGAATGTGTAGGTGAAACCGTGTAGGTTGGTAGTATACGAAAATTGGCCTAATTTGTGTTTGTTGAATCAGTTTGAACACAGATCAACTGAGCTTTCTTTTCATTGAAAATATTACAGCTGATGATGCTTTGATACTTTCGTTAGAAACATATTACAATAGATGGATCAAGTTATGGAAAATTGAAAATTTTCTTTGTTATGGCAGTATTCAAAAAGAAACAAAGTTTACAGTTGTCGATTACAGTTAAACCGATATCTGTTTCTTTAGAAGGCAACATGAAGCAAAAATGCTTGACTGTAAACATCAGTTTCAAAGATTTGCATCCTAAAACTTTTTGTTTCTAAGAAATGATTGTGATTGATTTTATCAGGCAAATCTCTTTTTTAAATAACAGAATGAACTGAATCCTGATGACAAATGTTAGTGAACTGGCTTGTCAGATGTTAATGCAAATGTATCTGAGTGTAGAACATTTGAGTGTGGTTGATTCATATTAATTTTTCAAGGTTCTTGGTTTTGATAGAGTCAGTAGTTTAATTTCATATGATTAAGACTTATTCCTACTTGCACTTGCTAATTACTGTTTCTGGAATTTTTGGGGAAAAAAATGAAATCAAGAAACAGTCATGTTAAATTGCAAATGGATAATATATTTTTTTAAAAAAACACCATTTCTGACTTGATAGAATTCTCTTAAACCTTCTGCAATCAAACATTATGAATCTTGATGACACAAAAGACTGCTATAAAATTATGCATAACCTGATACTGAATGTCATTTTTTAATTTAATTTTGAAAAGTTTTATAGAAGGACAACTAAAATTATTAAAAATTTTTGTACTGAAATTTCATGCTGATTATCTAACTCTTAATGATGGGATTTGTACACTGGTTTTAAAGTTATAAAGTTAAGATTTAACTGTGAGAAATAATTTCCCACCACTTTTATATCCTGATCTGAAAACATTAAGAATTTTTATCATCAATATCACCAGATTTCTTAGGAGGTATAGTTTAAAACTTTACATTTTTAAAACATAGCAGTTCTGGTAGACCTACAGTCAATAATTTTGTTGTCAACTTTTCATCTCAACTTGGTAAAGTTCTAAAATTGTAAAATTTTTTTAAACTGTTTTACTATTGATCAATATCAGCATTATTTTCCTTAACATTTTATGGTCCTTGGGAGTCTACTGATCTGAAGAGGGCTCCCAAAAGTCAAAACATGATAAGGAAAAAGTATCTGAGAACTGTGCTCAGGAACAAAAGAATGCTGCTAAACAAGACATCCAAAGGAAGGAGGACATGTATTTGTTAATGATGAAATTCAATCTTCATCAGAAAGTATTCAAACAATAATCTTAAAGCAGTATTTTTTTTTACAATTAAGTAGTTCATTGGACTGTATTTTACATTACGATCATTTTAGCAATTCTAATTATTAATAATTTATTATTTATAGTTAATGCATTATTTCAAATTTAGGGTGATGAAGCAGGTCGAGTGGACAGTATTTTAAAGGTCAGCCACTGATTAGATTCTAGATAAATCTTACGGTTTTTTGCTACGTAAACTCCTGAACAATGCTAAGTTCACACTAGTTATTTATTTGATATATGAACCAAACCTTTTAGAGCTAGTGAAACCATTAGACAATGAGTACTTAATATTATACTCCAACTATGTAGGTACTGTACTAAGTACCATTACTAGGGCATCCTCTGCCAAGTTACCCACCTTGAAGCCCATTCATTGTGGTTTGTTGTGCAGATAACAATGTTGCTGCCATGCACCACTCTTGAGTGTTCTTAGAATACTCATAGTCACACTATTATTTACAGGAAATGACGCAGCTGGTGGCCCCACCTCTCACCGGGATCCATACACCAATTAAAGGATCCAATCAACATGGCTCGTTTCCTTTTCCAGATAAGCCTGTTCTTCAGGTAATCTTATTGCTATTTTGTCTGTTACCATGCATAGTTACTCTTTCTGTTTAAATTTTTTTAGAACACCAACAAAAATTGCTTTTTGTATTAGCAGACTGAAAACTTATGGTTTGAGTAAAGAGAGTTGGCAAGAGGAATGCGCAAAAAGTGCAAGACGTCTTTGATGCTTGCTATAATCCACATTTAGCTGTATTTGTATATATTGTCAGTCCAAACAAAATAAACCATCTAGAGTTTATCTTCATACCTAGTTAATACTTGTACCTTGAAATTTTTTTTGGCATTTGGACAAAAATTTTGTTTATAGGCAAGTGTATGTTTTGATTTTATTTTGACGATCACTGGCTCAGTAGGAATGACTTTAGTTGGCATTTTCGAATCATTTATTAAAAAAATTATTATATAGATTTGTGAAACATTTGTTTGTCTGACAAGTAATTGTTTATCTTACTTTTTCAGGATCTAACTGGAATTAAAAGTAAGTTTGAAATATTTCATGACACACTTTTTTCCTGCATTATTTCTTGTCAAGATTCTGTAGACAGTTAAACTGCCCATCTGTTAATTGTAACAGCATTGCTAGGATGGTGAGCTGCAAATTCTCATGAATAACTGTGTCCATAATGTTTTTAGTATCAATGGTTTTGGAGTGTCTGTTTGTATAAATCATAATTAATCTTTCAGAATTTTTGGTAGAGAACCAATTTCAAGCTCTAACTGTAGCACTTTAACCTTTTTTGTTATATAAAAAGTACTGTAAGGAGAATTCAATAGTTGGCAAAAGAATGTTGCAGGGGCAAAGAGTTGATATTAGCATTATAACATAGAAGTAATATCAAAATGGTAATATGTTATTAGTGTTTTTTGTGTAGTACATGTATTTTAACAATTATGTAGTAAATTGCTGGGTTTGTGAAGCTTTGTGAGATTTTCAAAACACATGTGTTCTGTTGTCTGTTTTTATTCTTAATTTTTATAATTTGAATAGAATTTTAGAAACATGAATGTGTTAAAGGCTGATTGGCTGTTAGCTTATGCCATGATGAGAATGACATTTTGCAGCACAACCTTTGCACTTTATTGGTTTATAGAAGCAAGGAGCTGATTTGATATATATGCTTTTAAAATCCATTGGTTTACACTGTTTTATAATTAGTTTTGCTGATTTACTTTTTCAGAGATAGAGAAGACATCAATTGCTGATGATCTTTTGATGAGTGATGACAGTGATGATGAGCAGGCAAGTTTTGAATTCAGTCCTTTAAGTTGAGAATCCATGAGCATTGGATTAATTTCGACCAATCATATCACAGTTCATCCAATCACTAAAAGTCGATATTACAGACTACCTTAAGGTTACTATTTTTAACTAATTTTAATGATTTTAAGAATTTTTATTGAACATTTGTCAGATGAAATTACATATTATGTATATTATTTAATCTTGATTGTCGTTTGTTCCATGACTTGTATATCATCTACACGATGACTTGTATATCATCTAGATGATATACAAGTCATGGAACAAATGACAATCAAGATTAAATATTCATCTTAAAATGGATTTCAATGCATTTTTAAGTTATTTCTTTATTACATGGAGGGAGAGGGATATGGGGTTGAACCTTCATTGTAGCAGGAACTGATGTTAGTGTGTACTTAGGTATTAGTGATTTTTTCAAAATTGCTAATATCACTAACATTAGTAGCCATCAAGAATAGTAACATTAAGATAGTAGGTTTACATTTCTGTCACATGAATAACACTTCATTAGCATCCAAGGCAGAGGAAAAGGTTATTGATTGTAAGTTTTGATGCTACTGTTTTGTTATGCATAGGTTCATCAAGGAAAAGAAAATGGTGTTGAGCAAGTCAGGTTTGTATTGTTTTTCATTCCATTCCAGGTTTACAGTTCTTATAAAACACTTTAAGTTTTCGATGGAAATACACGCCAAATCCAAAGTTACAGTTCAAAGCAGTCTCTGTAAGGTTGCAAACAAGAATGCATGTTAGAAATTTAACCCTGGGTTAGTGCCAACTGGCTTTTGAACAACTGGGCCCTGGATTTTTTTGCCTGAAGCTGTGCAGTTTACTTGTTTACTTTACAAAATTGTGCTCACCATTGTTTCATTGTTTTTGTTTTCCATTTAGGTCCAGTCGTCATCGGACTTTCTCTGCATCCTCATCATCAAGTGGTAGCAGTGATGATAGTGACTCAGATTCCAGTGATAGTGAAAGTGAGGCTGAGGGAAAGGTACAAGTTTCTGTTCACACATGGTTCATTATATCAGTTGTTATAATTTTATGAAAGCATAATATAGCTTTGTAGTGGTGATAATGAAACTACATTTAGACAGTGTGGCCCATTTGGAGACTGGTATCCTGCAAGTTAAAGGACAGGCCACAGCACTGGGTTGAAAACCTTGTTCTCATCTATCAGTGTGTGGGTTCTTTTAAGTCCCCCACTAGGAGACAAGAGGTAGACCAACCATTTAGTGTCCCAGTCCAAGAACAGTGTGTCAAAAGAAGGCTGCACAAATGTTCAACCCTTGTCAAGGTTGGAGCCTCACTCATGACAGTGACACATCTTAACATACTGATCATGAGCCAAGCTGACACACACAAAGTCAGTGGTTCATTTTAGTTATCAAATATAAAAGAACAATAACAGTGGTTCATTATCAGTTGTAATAAAAATTAATTACATAAAGAGTATTACTGTCAGTAATTGATTGTTATTTGATTTGAAGTTGTAATTATTGTTAGTTTTGTAATTGGAATGCTATCACCTATTAAAGTGCTTTTTGAGACCTTGTTGTGGTTTTGATTATATCCAGGTGGTGATTTTGTACTATAGCTTGCATCCTACACTTTCTTTACAAAAGGCAAAACAACAGTTCTCTACTTGCAATGCTTGGTTCTTTGGTGTTTTTGTCTTTGGGCTGTTAAAGTTGTCAATTATTTGACTTAGACTTGTTTGTGCATACTAAAAAGAACACTATGTGCTCTTTCATTCTATTTTAGGAAGCAGAAACAAAATCTTGGGATCTTGGATCTTTGGCTGAGGCCTTCTCCCAGCGTAGTACAAATGGTATGGCAGAAAGTCCATCATCTGTGACAGTTGGTGATGATGGCCTCCGTGGAAACCAGATTGCACCTGGTGTCCATGGAAACAAAGTTGATGCTGATGACCATGGAAACAAAGTTTCAGCTGGTAAACATAGAAATGAAGTTGCTGCTGGTGATCATGGAAATAAAGTTGATATTGGTAACCATGGAAACAGAAATGCTACTGATGACAATAGAAACAAAGTTGCAGCTGGTAACCATAGAAATGAATTTGCTGCTGGTGGCCATGGAAACAAAGTTGATGTTGATAACCGTGGAAACAAAGTTGCTGCTGGTGACCATGGAAACAAAGTTGATGCTGGTAACCATGGGAACAAAGTTACTACTGGTGACCAGGCAAGTCCTGAGAAGAAGTCGCAGCCGATGCAGGAGCTTGGCAAAGGTTCTGAGAACTTCCTGTCGAAACTTGTTCATAATGAATTGAATGTATTTAACTCTCTTGATGACATGAACTCCATACCTGTAAATATATTTGATGGTGGCAGTCCATTACTGCATGAGGAAAAAACAGACAAGTCCGAACTTTCTTTGAAAACTGATTCTTCTGTTGCAAATAATGTGTCTAAAGTCTTACCAAACAATTCCAATGAAACTTCTAAAAAAGAAAGTAGAACAGCCATTAACAAATCAAGTTCTCACATTGCCAGCAGTAGTGAACTGAAAGATGCAGAGCTTTCCAAAAACAAAGAAAAGAAGGCAAAAAAGATGCATTTGAAGGCAGATGAACTAAAATCTGAAGTAAAATCATCCAAGAATAGTTTGAAAGTGAAGAGAGAAAAACACAAATTTGTTTCTGAGAGTAAGAAAGTAGAAAAAAATGGAGAGCTCCCTGCTGCAGAGAGTGACAATGCACAGTCACACAGCAAGACTGGGAAAAGCCAAGAGAAACGATCGACAAAGAAAAAGCACCACATAAAAAAGAGCCCTTCATCAGCACATGACAAGAAAGAAACCAAACTTGATGCTGACATGACAAATGAAAGTGATGCAGCAGAGAATTTGTCTAATGGGAATTTTGTTAAGGAGGATAACATTTTGAATGGCCATTCAGCTTCTTTTGCCACCTCAGCAAAAGAACTTGAACTTCCGGTGACTCGAATGGTTAATGGTGAAAACCAACATGATTCACTGATTGTAACAATTGATCTTGGACTTCTGCAAAGAATTCCTAGGGTTTCTAATGGAACAATTGTGGTATGTATCGAGACCAAGTTATAATAATTTGTGTCCAGATTTAAACTTAAATTCTCAAAAACAAATGAAATGAAAAGCTGAAGAATTTTTCTGAGAATTAGTAGTCGACCAAAAATCACATAATTTATTTAGAACTTGCTTGTTCAATTCTTTGTGCTCAATCTTCCAGTATCCCAAAGCTTCTCTTTAAACTAAAAGTCATTGAAGGGCACATGGTACGGAATCAGTTTTCAAATTTTCAAAAAGAGGTTTATAAATAACATTGGTTTGCCAAATTTGAGAAACATGCAATGAAAATGTGCATAGATACAGCTTACAGAATTTCAACAATTTTCCATTAAGATTGTCTCCTCTAATGTGCCAACAATTTGATTTCTCTGGTTGCATGTGCCTCAGTTCATCCAAAAGCCATTTTAAAACATTTCTAGCTGTTAGAGTTTCTTTGGAAAACCCTGGCAGCTACAGATCTTTTAAAAACAATACTTTATGGCACCATATTTGTGAGGTGCACTTGATGGGTACATCATTTTGTTGGGATTTCCAGGGGGTACACTTAAATTAGGGGGACAAATTCTACTAGCTATATAATGGAGTACAATCATTGGATGTTCCATAAAAAAGGCAAACCAGTAGGGTTTATTTTCATTTTATATGCTCATTAACACTATTCAGACAGTTGATGCAGTGGCAAAAACCTTAGTGTTTGACATTTCAAGCATTTGCAAGAATAACAATGAACACTTATGTGACCTTTTCTTCACTGTAGGCCAAGGTAATTCCAACACCACCACTGGTGGAGAATGGTAAAGTTAAGCTCAAGCGGCAGTCATCTGTAGAGAGAAAATCAGAGCCAGTGGAAACCAAGAAATCAAGAACAGGAACTGAACATGATTCCGATGAGTAAGTGTGGCAAGTTTATTTACTACATGTAAATATAATATAGCAGATGATATATCTTATTGGTATAGTGGCCGAGTGGTTAGCGTGCTCAACTCATAATCCTAGGGTTGCGAGTTCGAGCCCCAGTCAGACCACTGTGTTGTGTCCTTGAGCAAGACACTTTACCCAACTTGTTCCAGTCAACCCAGCTGTATAATTGAGTACCAGCTTCTGCTGGGAGCTAACCTGCAATGGATTAGTGTCCTGTCCAGGATGAGTCAAAGACTCTCATCAGCTTAACACTAAAGTAACCAGAGATAATAAGCACCGGCCTAATGTGCCATTTGGTTCGAGAAAGGATTTCTTTTCATTGCATACTAGCAGTGTAGTTGGTGTTGTTCTTCAATGCACAATATAGTATATCTTTTTATATATTGTCTACATAACGTTGCATAAACATGCTTTCCAGGTTTACCTGGCCTTGTCCATTAACTTCAGCTTAGCTGCTTTACTTTGTGCTTTTTGATGGTTTACACTGTTGCATAAGATCTAATTTTTTGTTCTTTTTCTATTTAGTTACAAACAAAAAATTGTTCCTGGGGATATTTCGCAAACAGAAATGAATTTCTGCTTAAATCATGACTGTGACTTTCTTACTGAACAAAAGAAAACTTTTAGGTTTCAAGTTAAAGTTTTGAAAGACCTCCATAGTTCGGATAGACACATCATAGGGTTTCAAGAGGTATGGGTTAACCTTTTTAAAAGTTATCAACATCAAAATTCTCCTTACAGAACTCATACATACAAAGTCATTTAGTAATGAGTAAATGAGAATTGATCAAACAAAGCAAACTACTGATGATTAAAAGCAAAATTCTCCTTAACTTAAAACACGAAAAGTATGGGCTCCAGTGGTGAGAATTGAACTGACTCTCTTACAGGTTGAGACACCGGGAGAGAACAAGTAGTACTAGTAGCACAAGCAGCCGACACTCCACAGACCGAGATGTGCTACATCGTAAGCGCAGCCCAAGCCAAGAGAGTGATCATCAACATCGTCATCACAAGAGAAGGCGCCGTGGCAGTGATGGTGGTAATGATCGAGGGAGGGATCGAATGAAAAGCCATGAGCACATTAGGGACAAGAACAGGGACAGAAGAGGAGGTAGTGTAGGCAACAAGGAAGGCCGCGATAGAGTGAAGGATTTTGATGCACCATCTGAAGAACCTATTATGAATGGTTACAGCCCTAATAGTCGAGAAGATCTGCCATGTTACTGTGGGGGCAAGAAAGAAGATGGACACTTTTCATCTTATTTGGAACGACTTTACACTCCAGATCCAAGAGTGTAAGTTTGTTGATAGATTCCTCTGTTTATTAATGATTTACATACCCAGTGACAGTACATTAGACAAGTAGAATTAGATCGCAGAGATAATTATGTCATGAATGTTTTTAAAAGCACCATATACCTTTTTAGAAAAAAGGAGTTGAACAAACAATCTGACACATGTTTTACTGCTTTTTTGAATCCGAATTTCATCTCTTTGGTCTATATAACTTCTACCCTAGGTACATTTCTATGTCTCTGGTAAGTTCATTCTTACTCCCTAAATTTTGTTTACAGTCCTCAAATTCCCGACCACTATCTCCAAGAAGCAAAGAAGTTGAAGCACAAAGCGGACAATATGGTAAGGAGACGATAATTTTTCATTTATTATTATTATTTTTAATATTATTAATATTATATATTTATTATTACCTTCTAAATTTCTTTTTGTGTTAGAAGAATTGAAATAAACAAGCTCTGAATCTGTTTTCCATAGAATGATAAGGAAAAGAAGTCTCGCATGTATGTGGAAGCTGTGCTTCAGTTTATGAAATGCGGTAGAGCAATTGAGGTAAGATTTTTACACCTCTTCCGTCCAAACCACATAAGGGGGGTATAAAACAATAATAGTACAAAAGTACAGTCAAACCAGGTTGCTAAACAGTTGGGGAGCAGGGATTCCTTGAGGGAGAGGGTCAAACCAGGAGGCTGAACAGTTGGGGAGCAGGAATTCCTTGAGGGAGAGGGTCAAACCAGGAGGCTGAACAGTTGGG
>JAOBRD020347742.1:6251-20698 GCA_027575215.2 Hydrozoanthus sils | reverse complement strand
AAAAACTAGCTAGGCTGGTCTCACAACCGTGATCGCAGCCTTGATCGAACGAACCAAACAAAATTCTAAAACATCTGCCCCACCTTCCCACTTTTACCCTGGGTTAAGCCAAAATTCAAGCCAAAATTTCTTCTCTAAGGAAAGGTAACAGTTCTTTTTTTTTGATATACTGTTTAGATTTTCCACTTTCACAGAAAAAATTTCTTGATTCCAAAATTACAGCTAAAATCTGTCTTTGTAAGGTTGGAAACAAGAAAAAGAGTGAGAGTTTAACCCTGAGTTAGTGCTAAGTGGCCATAAGCATTGAACAACTTGGCCCAGGGTGACAAATTAAGAATTTTATTCACTGTAAGCTACAGTTTTTATAATTAATTGACCAGATTTGAAAGGCCTAAGAAGTAAATAACTAAAATTCTTCCTAAAGATATTCTTACTTTAGAAAACATACTGTACATTATTAGTTCTTCTCTCTTGCTCACACACACAATCATGTTTATCAAATACTTAAGCTGTTCAGTTTATAAGAAGTATAATATTATTAATTTTTATACTACCACACTGTACATATTCTATAGAATGTAGCTTTTGTCAACAGGAGTTCATTGTATATTTGATGTTTATGAAAAGTGTTTAACATATAAATTTATTCTATAATTTACCAGGCAGTTTTGACAACATTAATATATTTCCATATTACCTGAAGGTATGATGAGCTGCGATTTAATAGTGATGAAATTCATCAATGTTTCAGAATGACCTATAAGTCTTAGATTGAAGTGCTTTACCATTCATGCATATCAGCTGAGTTTGGCCAAGATGAGTCAGGAAGAAATATTAACAAACACGCGACTTGCTATCAAAGACTCAATAAATAAACTTGAGGACTGCGCATCCCTGTTAAGGTACAGTGTGAATGACAGCCTAGTTGGTAAAAAACAGCCAATGTGATGTTACTGTATTTTTAAGTGTCTTCATTTTGGCAACTTTGAGGAGAGTTTTCCACTGTAAACTTTACTCACTAATTTTGGTGAAAAAAATTCTTTCACCATTTTATTACTTAAAACATTTGCTTGCTGCTTTTAAGCACCAAGGTTTTCATGGCAAAAAGTATGGTCCTTTCTAAGTGATGTATCAGCTCTGAATAAAATGGGCCTTTAGAAGAAAATTAATCATAATAAGCAACAAATTAATTTCACACATAATCCTTATGTACGTACAGCATATTAATCAAAGGAGATTTCCCACAAAACTAATAGTTTAAAAATGTGACAGCAACAAAGTTTTTGACAAGAATATATGCAAAACTATATGTAGAAATGATATTTCTGTATCCTACTGATGCCGTTATCAAGCTTGAATTAATATGTAATGTAAATAAAATTATGTACTAAGTAACTTAAATGATGCTGTTGAGTCAATTTAAGGGGAAGTACAAAAAAATTATACCTATTGTCAAGAGAAAAAAAATGGTGTTAGGTGAATAATTTTGCACATTTTGAGTTAGATTGAGAGCTGAGACTGGGTTTGAGTTTTCTGATATGAAAAAACATTTTTAGATGAGACAGTCAAATTTGTTCAGAGTACTGAGAAAGAGTTAAAGAATTAGTATGTAGGTTATCAGTGTTTAATAATTTGTTGTGTTTCTCACTGATGTGCTTTCCCGCCACAGAATGTTTATTTTTGTGTTCAACAATTAGACGTTGAATAGATGCAATTAAGTGCCAATGTGTGTATGTAGCTGACATAATCTGCTTCACACAGATCATATTTATGATAATAGGTATTACGTTTTGTACAATCTTTTGGCTTAACAATACCGGTTCAATGGGCTTTTCTGTCAAACTTAATAGTTTTTTTGGGTTGTTTCTTTATGGTATCAGCTGCTTGTTGGTCTTTGACTAGGAGGACAACACACACAGGGTTTTCCCTGATGTTATGATGTCAAATTAATCTGATAACATTGAAGCAATACATTTCGTGATGATTGGGTCAGTAAAAGTTTCTGGATACTTTAATTTACTGCATGAAGATGGATTTGAGTATTTGAAAATCCTTCATAAACATTTCTCTGAATGAAAATAAATGCATACAGTCAGCATGAGCAAGCATATTTGTTCTAATTAATGCTTTTTAATTAATTATAGTTCTTGAATAGTTTTAAAAAGCTCAATAAATTTCACTGCCAGTTTGTGGCTAGTGCATGTGTTTTGTGGAAAACCAAATTTTCAAATCCAGCCCTAGAAAATGAGTGTCAGTCATGGGTACATAGATACTTGAAATAACAAGTTCAGGATATTATATGATTTTTATAACAAGTTTGTAGAGGAACAGTACTAAAATATTTTAGATGGCTGACATTTCTTGAAACTGTAAAGTTGCTAGGATGTAGAAACACCAGGAAGTTTGAATGAGGCATTCAATTGTCTGAGCCAGCATGCATGCTATATATACTGTATTCATTGTAAGATTACCTGAGACCAGTCAATCAAAACATGGCTCAGTGTTAAACTAACCTTGAAGCAATGGGCAAAAGTTAAATTCTAAAGTATACATTTTTAGCTATTTCAAACCATACTGTTAATGAAAATAATTATAGTTGGATCTCCTGATGCATTGATATTCAAAATACGTTTGCATTATACACTGAGTGAAGTGAGCCACAGGAAAAGTAATTTGAGTGATTAACAAGAAGAAGGAACACATGTTTAATAAGTAACCGTTCAAGTGTCAGTGTCGACCATGAGGCCTGCCCATGAAGATGAGTATGGTGAAAGGGATCAAGTAGCTAGTTTAACTTTAATTTTGTAATCTTTATCTGTAATTTGTAGAAAGAACATTGACAAGGAGTTTGACTGGCAGTAAATTAACATTGGCTGTGATGTTTTGATGATACTGCTCCATACTTCTTCTTCTTGTAGGCCATCTTCTTACCATCCCAGCTCTCATTCTATTCAATGCAAAAGAGCATTTTCTTTGATGAAGTTGCTGCTATTAATAATGTGAATTGCTTTGCAATGACCTGATATCAAAGAGTATATCAGATCCAGATCCTACAATTCATCCTTAGGTTATTGGTCTAATTGAAAGACAAACTTAGGTAATAAGGTAAAGTGGTGCTTTTATATAATTTATGAGCAACTTTTCCATATGAATGCTCAAAGGTGCTTTACAATAACCAGTTTACCCCAAGCAGACTGGAAGCATATATAGGCACCTCAGGCAGCTGCTTCAAAGCAGTCCATGTATGCTGGTACTCATTTTATCAACCCCGGAAGGTCATGGAAAGCTGAATGGCCTTTAGCGGGAAAAAAAGTCACCCAAATATTCAACCCCAAACCACACTGGGGATTGAACCGGGGACCTCAGGATTGGGAGGCAGAGCTCTTACAACTGCGCCAACCCCTCCGCTATGGGGATGGCAAAAAAGAAAAGAAAACTATGAAGTGTAACAAAATAGTTTGCTAATATCTATCAAACTACAATAAATACAAGTCATCTACCAGATGTCTCTCCATATTTCATTGCCAGGAGATACAGCAGTGCATAATTATAAGTAACCTTTCTTTCTTAACTTTTACATTCAAAATAATTAATTAAAGTCTTAGGTTCAGACAAGAAAATGGGAAATGATCTATCAGAAAACAAATGACTAGTAATAATAAAGAGCAAAATACCTAATACTTAAACTGGTTTCTTGGTAAGTTGGAAGAAGTCAGAGTTGATGTCATTGAGGAATTGAAGGACTCCTGTAGTTAATTTTTAATAAAAATTTTGTTCACTACTGTCATAATTATTTTGTCTAGGTCTCGGCTGACTGATGTTAAATCTAGTGCCGAAGGTGTAAAAAGCAGCACAGCTAGTGCAAGGCAAGAAGTTGAGAGAAAGTTTGCCATATTACAGGAGGAGATCATAAAAGCTCTAACAGTTCGGCAGCGAGCTATTCTTGGTGTTATCAGTGATGTAGAGAGGAAAGACTTGGAACCTTTGCGAGTTCTGGAAGAAAAGATAAATGGAGATTTGGAGAAAGTCGGTAAATTAATAGAATGTGGTGAGTTATTTGCTCAAACAAAGTAAACATACTTTATTCCCTGGCCAAAATTTAAAACTCCTGTATTGTTTCTTGAATTCCGCTTCCTAAAGATATCAGCCAAATTGCTCAGTCCTCCTATGTTAGAATAAATGTATTAAAAGTTTTTTATATAAATTATCATTCAGCAGTTCAAATGAGAAAAATGATTACTTTTAGTTATAATCAAAAACAATTTGACAATATAAAATTATTGGTTTCCATAATAACAAGTTAGTATTTAAGTTTAGAAACTGAAAATAGCTTACTGCAGCATGTTTTGGCACTTCTTTTAATGCCATCTTCAGTAAACTTGTGCAGAAATATCACTCACCCACAATTGTGGAAGAAACAAAGTATGAATGTTAACTAAGAATGCTAATTTAGAAAGAATTTTTAAGAATTGATATTGATAGAAATTGACATAACAAGTAAAATTGACATGTCAAAACTGCCTGTTTTGAATGGGGCTTGAGTGTTCAATGTTACTTTTTGATTGAAATACCACATGATACATGCATGCTCAAACAATTAAATGAAGACATGCCTTTGCAGCACTCATTGGAATGGTTACCATTGCAAATGTTTTATTAAGATTGCCCTGTTTTAAATTGGCTACGTGCACAGTAGATGCTAAATTACCATGACACTAGTTAAAGGTCTAAGCTATCAATTGACCACAATGATTCTGACTCAACAGTTACAAGCTATTTTCACAGGAAGTCTTGACTTAGAAACTTTTTCTGTTTTTCTATATTTAAAAGAGTTTTGTTTACAACTGAAGCATTGGAGTTGTCGAAATTTTTAAACATCACAGATACTGTTTAAAAGTACTAGACATAGTTTTTAGGCTTTTTTCATGTACATAATACATCTTAAAAACAGATACATTTTACAACTTTACGGTTTTCACTTATTATAATTATTATTAAACAATATTTAAGAAACAGTAACAGTATTTCAGTTTTTCTTATTCCCATAAGAAAACACATACTTTATTTAGAGAACCTCAGGGGCAAATACAGGATTTCAAAGGGGGGTGGATATTCACGTCAATTCCATTGTAAGAGGTGATAACATCTTTGAAGCCCAAATATACATCTACAAGGTGACCTTGAAGAGAAGAGACAACTGGATGTCTGTGGGCTGTAACATCTCCTTTGCACAGACAAATGTCAAGATGTGTCCAAAGTTCTTCATAGCATGTCTTTGTCCATTTGCCAGTCTTAGTTTTAGCATAGATCTAAGTTCCACTCCTCATCATTTGGATAGAAGTGATCGCCATTAGATGGCTCGCAGATTTCATTCAATGTGATAACAATAAACCCATACAAACCAAATATGGTTTTGAGAGTTGAGTGCCTCTCAACCCATGCACATATTCTTTGCGCATGAACAACAGTATTTTGCAGACCCTAAAATCGTTGGTTATCTGTAAACTTTTGCCTGTTTTGTCGACACTCACTGACAAATTTTTGATAAATTTCTTTCTGTTTTATTTTTTTCAGTAGTGCAAAAAAAGGGGATGGAAAGCCAATCCTCCCCCCCCTTTGTATCTGCCCCTGAAACTGAACTGTTAATGTTTTAAAAATAATTTTATTCAAATCATGAAAAGTGTTATGTTTAATATTTAATGATCTAGACTGTGTAGAAGTGTTTCCATCCCACTGATTCTTTGTTTGACAACCTTATCATTTGTTTTGATTTTTCTTTTATCAGAAGGTTTTCAACTGGTACACACTAATAAACAAAACTTTGTTAAAAGTTACTTTTTTCAAAAAAAAATTAGACATTTACTATTTGTCATTTGTTTCACAGGAAGTTGCTCACTGGACAAGGATGATGAAAATCTTTTAGCCGATGCTGGCAAAATCATGAAAGACCTCCAGCTACCAGCAGCTAAGTAAGCCTGCAATTACTCCTTCACTTTAACAAAGTTTATCAAAATAGATTAAAATATCTTTTCCCCTTACATAGGGCTCAAAATAAACTATTTTTCAAGTATCCAGCTGGCTACCAGATGTAAGAATTTGGTAACCTGAGTACCAGTTCTAGAAGCCATAGATATTTTCGTTGTGTTGATCTGTACCACGTCTGTGCACAAGATTAATTGCATTTTTTTCAAGATTTGATTGGCCAAGAAAGCAGATCTATAAGCTTCATTCATTCATCACATTGTTTATTAATTTTATTATCAATTTCTCTAAGTATGTGGCCATCAATCATTTTTTGGAAGAATTGGCCACCTATAGGTAGCAAGTTTGAGCCCTGCAATACAGTGTCAATATAAATGGAGTTGATTAGTTGTGATAAAGTGAAAATTGATTATCAGACATGATCCTGCACACAAGAGGGCATTATTCTTCTGACCTACCAACAGAAAAAAATACAAAAACTTAAGACTCACTACTGTATTAGAAATTTAAAAGTAGAAGGTGCAAGGCAACTCTCAACCTTGCCCACTTCCCATTTCATTAGGGGCAAGGATGAGTACTTGATCAGACAAAGTAAAATACTGAAAACAAGAGGAAAAGATGGTAATGAATTGAAATCCCAGCTTAGTAAACTTACAAGTGTACAAACTCGGTACAACAGACTGACCACTAAAATCAGGGGAAGGATACTGGTATCTTTTGAATACTGGCATAAGTTTGAGTTACCCTTCCCCCCTGAATTCCATATTGCCTTGGAAGCTTCTCCCTCCCCTCCTGCTATATAATCAGCGAATGGTTCCTGATTGAAATTAACTTGTTCTTAATCCAAAAGATATCCTGATGTGCCATGTGTTTCCCAAACACTGTCAGTTATTTTTGATGAGTCTCAGGGAAAATCACTTGTTGATGCCATAAGCATGATAGGCGAGGTATCAATGACAGGATCCTTGCAGATTGTAGACCTGACTGAGCAACCAGGTGGAATCCTTGTGCAGTGGGATGATGAGGTACAGTTTCTCAACAGATATTTCTTTGTTGAGTAGATAGGAATTCAATTTCAATTATATTTTGTCTTATAACGTACATGAATATACAGGAGTAAATAAACTCCTGACCTGCGATTAGTGAAAATACCTAGTCTCGGCAGGGCATTGGATTACAAAAACTAAAGACAATTTCTTGAAATAAGGATTAAATAGGGGAAAAAGTAATATTTGTAACAACAATGGTCAAGATTTTACTTTTGTCAATAATAATATAAACTACATCACTAATAATCATACACTTTTGATAACAGTTACAAGCTACAGTAGTCTTATACTTTTGGTAATGAGGTCCAATTACAGTGCATGAACATATTTGTTTTAGGAAAAAATGGAAAAAATTCCGGAAGGAATAAAGTAGTGATGTGAAGGTTAAGGACATAAAAAGGATAAATAGGAAGTACTATTATTGCAGAACGCCTTTTTTGATCAAGGGCCAAGTAAGCTCGGTCCAGCATTCCGTCAACCAACCAACTGTTAAGTCCGACTTAAATAAATTCCAATTGAAAGAATCTAAGTGTTGAAAATCTCCTGTGCTAATATTGTAAAGCATCAAACTACTTTGTTTTAAACGGTGCCAATTATCTGAAATGGAGCTGTCACGTGTCTGAAATCTCATGGAAGTTCTCAGAAACTTCTATTCTTTGTACCACATCCCGGCTCCATCCCATCACAGATTACCTGTCCAGTTTCTGTGGCAGGTATCCCAATGTCATCGAGCTGTCACAGTGTACACTTGGCTCGCGAGGTCCTCTGAGATGTCATGCTCAGTGATGGATGCTATTCCAATCTGTTGTCATGTGCGAATAGAAGATGATTTTGTTCCATTTCGGCTCAATAATTATGCACAGCTGTCTACGTATTTATTCTGAAGACCTTTGCGATAAGGAGTTTTTTCCATCTTGCTCCTAGAACCAATTACAACTGCTAGTTTTTGGCAATCAATTTTTTGTTTATCAGCGTTTGAGTTTGATCTTCTTGACATTTTTACTCTGTACCTTAATTGTTTACATAAATTCTTGCATTTTATAAGTCTAATCAAACCTTTAATTCTTGCAATTGTAAACATCATTATTATCCAATTTTTTGAGAAATTTAATTATTTTTTAATGTTTGTTTTAGTTTTCCGACAACGAATCTTTCACTGACTATAGTGGAGTTCAAGAATACATGTTGCAAGTCTGTCGCACAGACAACAAGGGCAACAGGGACTCTGTGTTTAACACGGTGTATGAAGGAGAAGAGTTGACGTACTTTGTTACTGATCTCGAGCCTAACGTTTCCTATACGTTTCGAGTTTGCTCTCGTTTCGGGAAGGAGGCAAAATGGAGTGCATGGAGTATTCCTAGAAACGGAATTACCTCTCTTGATCCACACGGTGAGTTGAAGCTATTTGCTTTGTTTCTCCATTTGCTGAAATGGAGCTCATGGAGTATTCCTAGGAACGGAATAACTTCTCTTGATTCACACGGTGAGTTGAACGTAGTTGATTTTTTCTTTACATGCTGAAATGGAGCTCTTGAAGAAATCCTTGGAACAGAATAACCTCTCTTGATCAACACGGTAAGTTGAAACTAGTTGATTTGTTTCTCCATTTGCTGAAGTGGAGATCTTGGACTCTTCCTTGGAACGGATTAACCTCTTGATTCACACGGTGAGTTGAAGCTAGTTGATTTGTTTCTTTATTTGTTGAAAGTGAGCTCATGGAGTCAATGACCTCTCTTGATCCACACGGTAAGTTGAATCTAGCTGATTTGTTTCTCCATTTGCTGAAATGGAGCTCAGGGAGTTTTACTTCGAACGGATTAACCTCTCTAGATCCACATGGTGAGTTGAACCTAGTTGATTTGTTTCTTTTTGTGCTGAAATGGAGCTCAAGGAATATTCCTAGGAACGGAATAACTTCTCTTGATCCACACGGTGAGTTGAACGTAGTTGATTTTTTCTTTATATGCTGAAATGGAGCTCTTGTAGAAATCCTTGGAACAGAATAACTTCTCTTGATTCACAGGGTAAGTTGAACCTAGTTAATTTGTTTCTTTATTTGCTGGAAGGGAGCTCTTGGATTCTTCCTGGGAACGGAACAACTTCCCTTGATCCACACGGATCAGAGAGTTGAACCTAATTGATTTGTTTCTTTATTTACTGAAATGTTCTCATCGGTCAGAGTAATGGTTGTTTTTCGTCCCTTGCGTGAAGTCGAGAGAATAAGGAGACTAAACCACGTCCCTGCTAACGGACGACTGGGCGAAAGAAGGCCGCACAAATGATCATCCCTCAGCTAGGCCGGGAATCGTCAACCCCTGGGCCTCATCCATTGCAGTTGACTTCAGAGATCTTACCAACTGAAAAACACACTGACAAAAGAGATGTTTGGACTTTTGAGAATACATCGGCCACAAACTCATACAGATAAAGCTCTGTCATTTTGCTCATAGAGAAATAAAGAAGTCTACTAGGTTGTGAGATTTTAGGATTGCGGGTTTTTTTACATTCTTCATAATAAAAGGAGTTATAGTACTCATTCTTTTCTTTTTCAGAATGGTCTGTGGAAGGTTGTAATAATGAGAACCGGTTACCTATTTACCAGCTCAGTAACCACCGCAAGACAGCTACCAAGGTTTTCCCAGATTGTTCTAAAGTACTCAGGTCAAAAACTATGAGCTACAGGCTTGGCACGTCGTTGACATTCAAGATTGATGAAACGGGAGACCTCAGCAATGGCGACGGGATTGGCCTCACTACAGCTTTGTTTGACTTTAAGAACACGCGGCAGGTCTTACAGTGCGCGGGAGCTGTTAGCGTGAACTCTAAGGGACTTGTTTTTGTCAATGGAACTTGCATGACAACAAGGTTACCGCAGTTTAAAAAGGGCACTTCTATTACGTTTGAAGCCAACAAGTTAGCGGACAGGAAGTTGCGAGTATCAGTTACGGTAGATGACAAGCAAGTAACGTTTGATTGGCACGTTCAAAGTGACGAAGACAGAAAATTGTACTTTGCAATGGGTTTCCAACAATCTGGATGGCAAGTTACGGTTTAAAGGGAGGTGATTCAGAAAAAATGCAATTAATTTTGTTTTACGTACAGTCTAGCGCCTTTTTAACCCATCTACTAGCCGTACTGTACGTTTGTTGAAGACCAAAAAAGGCACGCTCTCTGAACACTTCCATAAAAAAAAAAACTGTCAGTTTCACAATGAAAATGCAATGAATTTGATTTACACGATTTTTTCTATATCAGGCACCTTCGTGTGTTTTTGGGAAAATTTCCTGTGCAATGCGTACGGATGAACTTTTTCAAACGGCGTAGTTCAATAAGTAAAATGTTTACATAAATGAATGTTTTAATATAAACATATATATTTATACATTTCTAACACTTTTAAGCATTGACTGTTAGTTCAATGCAAAGAAAAGTGTCAGGAAGTTTTTAAATATATTCCAGTAGAAAAACTTGATTAATACCTCCATTTATTTAACAGTTAAGCCATTTAAAATGAAAGGCGAGAATTGCAAGAAGTGTTTTTTCTTCAAGAGCTTTCATCTCATCTTGAAAAGCACTTTATATTTTCTGATTCTTGAAACTTGAATTTTTTCGTTAAAATCTTGCCCCATCTTTGCCAAGTTTTAATGATTTGACAACGGGAATAACCTGTTGACAACGTGTCAGGATTCAGTTGTTGTTTCTTCCGCACAGGGAGGTGTGAATTTAAATGAGCTAAGAATAAGATTAAAATTTGTTAAGAAAATCAAATCCTTAGAAAAACATTTATGATTGCTGTTAAAATCAAACATCGAAAAACTAATTTTTAGTTGTTTAAAATTTAGCATTAAGGTTGAACAAATTTATTATCGAAGCCAGTTTACAAAGCTAACTATCATAAGCACTTGAACTGATATTAAAGTGTTGATTTATCAGAGCTACTTAAAGAAAAATGTTTTTGAGTTTGACTAACTCTTCAGACCTTGTGGTTACAAGTGCACTGTGATTTACGTTTGACTAAAGTTCCCAAAACTAAAAAGACAACAGCTTTTAAAAGGGAACCTTTTTTAGTTTATGTCACAAAACCTAAATAAGTCGTCTTCTGAATTTTTATTCTTTGTGTGCAGGTTGGTAGTCTGGCGGGAAGTTTTTTTACATTTATTTGAACTAAAACTATATTTCACAGAGTTTTAGATGCCACGAACGAGACATTGCACATGTGTTATCAAAAATACGAAGCTGTTCGTTTGTCTGTGATGAACATTTTCTTTGTGCCCCGTATGTTAAAGTGGGTGTTATCGTTATCATTTTAAAAGAAGAAATCAGTTTAAGAAAATAATGATCAAGCAGGAATATTAACCAGCTAACGGATGGATTTTACCTGATAATTAAATATTAAAGACAGAAAATTACTGAGCGCTCTTAAGTTGGGCGACGTTTCTTATGAACACAAGTTGTAACGCAAGTATTTAGTTATCTTTCAGTACATTTTTGTGTATGTGGAAACCACGGCATCGTGCAGGTTTAAAAGATTTACGTCTGCCATCTTGATACATTGCCATACGTTGCCATTTTAAATGCCTTCCAACTTGTGCAATGAATATTGTTCTACAGTAAGAGAGTTAACCAATCAGATTACATAACTAGCAGATTATGTTAGTCGAAGATATAGAGGATATTACAAGGCCGCGCGGGGATACTGATACTAATTTTATCTTCTAGTGCCGAAAGTATTTTTCTTTTAGCACGAGAAGATGAAATTCGTACTCCCAAGCGGCCATGTAATGTTCTGTTTCTTTTATAGATACTGATGAAATTCCGACATAAGACAAAACTTTTTTTGAAAAAATCGACCGCGTGCCTGAGCGGGAAGCTCTCTTGTGATTGGCTAATCGTGCTAGTTACCATGACGACACCAATATCCTCACAGGTGAAAGATAATCTTCACGAAAAAAAGATGATTTTTTTAGTAAAAGAAAAAATCCTGGTATTTCATCATTTATATAATGAATACTATTTGATATCAAAAATAGTATTATACAATAGTCGAAGTGTTGTAAACTAGAAAAAACTTCTATCAGCTAAGTAGTGGCTTGACACAATAGTCCGCGTGTTACGAACATCTGGCCCAGTAAATTACTAGAAACAATGAAACTGTGGTAGCAAAAATTGATGCAGAATTATAGTAGTGTTTCATTGATACAGGATTGTTTTATTTTTGATTCAAAGTTGTAAAATCTGTCAAAGCGTTCGAAAACTTTACGGTTGTATGTAATCGTTTATGTAGATATCCAAGAAGAATAGTTTATATATATACATATATATATATATTGAGAAAAATTTAATTGGAAAGAATCATTTTAGAGTTAATTATTTTCGAAAAATAGATGTAAACAGTTCTTCTAGATGTGTCTTTGAAGAATATGATGAACTGAACACAATTAAAGGTTTACACACAATCTTGTTGTCTTGTGTTTGAAGTTGATTTAAGTTATTCTGGGCTGCTAGGTTTCTGCTGGATCAATATGGGTGTTATAATGTGTTTATGTAATTCATATCGATGTATCCAAAAATGAAGTACGAACAAGGACTACTTGACCAACAAGTAACCCAGTGAACGCCTAAATTACAGCGTCTAGTTGTTTTTAACTGCCTGAAACGCGGGTACAAGATGGAGTTATTTATTTGATCAATGAAATGCTATATATTAATCAATTTTAGTTAAAAGTAAGACTGAGTTCTAGTGTGAAATTGTATTACATTGGTGCTGAAGTCTTCTCTTGCGTTGCGCCTTATGAATTGTCACTCTTTCATTTGAAGTCGTCGGAACATTTCTTTAGTTTTTAACTGTACATGATAGTTTAAGTAAAAAATAACAATTCGAACTTGTGCGCGTGAAAACGACTATCTTGTTCCTTTTGCTTTGGAAAATTTCTAATCCTAAAACGAGAAAATTGCAACCATGTGCTCTCGTGACAACATTTCTCTAGGACAATTGACGGTTTCAAACGTGGCACAATCACTTTATAATGACGCAAGAAAATAAATTTTAGACGTATACAGCGAACGTTAACATGATTTTACCTTAAATAGTTTTCTGAACGCTTTGTAATCGATATACAATCTTAGCTATAGTTCGTTAGATGGCATCTTTGCAAACTATTTCTAAAGTCTTTGCATTAGCAAGTGCCATAACTGTTGCAAAAAATCTTGAGTATACATGTACAGCCATCAGTTCCCGTTATTAGTAACACGGTTGGCGCACGATAAATTTCCACAGGCTCTTGCGTGGCTATATTCGTGAGAGGGGTACAACATCTTATATTCAACGTTAAAGCAGCAACCGAAGGAGCTCTAAAGAAAATCGATCGTCCCCTCTATCTTGTCAAAGTTCAGAATAAAAATACCTGCTTTAAGAAAGTTTTAAATCTAAACTGGATATTACTGAAAACTGCGGTGGAGTAGTCTAGCTCGAACAGGGAGACAACCACAAAAAAAGCGTTTTATTAAAGTATTGCATCAGAAAAATCTACAATTATTGCTTGAAAGAGCTATCTTTTGCGAATCAATATACCATTTAATTGTTCCATACAATGTCACGATTCCCATAACTCTTGTAATAACATGCACTATACACGCACTGATTTGTTATAATTAGAAACCTGTATGTACTGATAGATATCCTTGATTTATAATTCAAACAATATTTGCAAATTCAGTCAATATTATCTCCGTTTACGTTGGGAGTTGACGGCAGAGGAATGAAGTCCACCTTCAAACTTATTAAAAACTGGTGTATGTGCGTTCCAAAAATACATTTGTATCTTGCCTTTAAAGTATTGCATATGTTCAAAATCTAAAGATAAAAGGCAAGTTATTTCATTTTTTATTTACAGCTTTTGAATTCCTCAAATACAATATAGCGACCACATTGAAGAGGACTTGTTTTTGTTTTGTTACCATGACACTAAGTCTTAGTTTAAAAAAAAATGCAACCTCGCATTAACACAAAGAGTAAGAATGCCTACCAGTTCCACACTCTTGTAACTTTCTCTTTGTTTAGTTTCTCCCTTCAAAGCTACAGACACAGCACCGAAAAAATGATTCTTTTACTCTACATATTCTCTTTAATGTGGAGAAATAAAATTACTTGAATAAAACGTCTCCAAATGCGGTTAAATCCTGAGTACATGTATGCCAGTGGTTTGGAAACTTATTGAATATATCCAAAAACTCTCGAGCGTCTCAGAATCTGTCTAAAGTGCCATCTAGTCGCCAGTTAAACCGGCCTTTCAGTCCCAATTGTTTGGATAAATTCTCCCAACTAGAGCCTATACTTTTCGTTGAACAAGTTTGGGAGAATTTTACTATTCATCTTCAATAGTTCACTTGGTCAATCATTTCTCATTACCTCAATAC
>JAOBRD020347635.1:8897-20700 GCA_027575215.2 Hydrozoanthus sils | reverse complement strand
GATCTTAAGCCTGGCTAAAAATTAAATCCTTTCTCGAGCCTAAGTGGCTCATAGGGCCGGCGCTTATCTCCGGTTTCTGTAGTGTTAAGTCTTTGACTCCTCCTTGACAGGACACTAATCTATCTTAGGTTAGCCCCCAACAGAAGCTGAACCCTAGGATTACGAGTCGAACATGCTATTCGCTCGGCCACTGCACCGCCCACTAGAATAAGCCGGGGGGGGGGGAGGGGGGAAGGAGAGGAAAAATTTAAAAATTAGTAAGCGTGTATTTGTCACCTCTCCTGAAGATCGCCGATCTCTCGCGTACAACATATCTAATTTTAAATTAAGCCTTCTAAATAAAATTTGTACAGACAAACTGTGTATGTTGCTGAAATTTATGAAGACAATCAATAACTGTTCTTCAGCAGAATACCCCAACTGTGTGCAATTCAGCAATTCATTTCAGCTCCATTAAATCCTGTACCAATTGTAGAACAATTTAGGGGGAGCCATCCACAAGTGAGCACAGTAGCTGAACAACGTTAGTAAAAGTAAGGAAAATAATTAAACGGTTATTAACTGTAACTATACGCGCAACGTCTATATTAAAAGCTATATGTACGTGCACACAAGGTTTTGAATAACTTGCGCGCGGACCTAAAACAATGTTTGAATTAAAAAAACAAGTTAAACTTTAAAGAAAACAAAAAGGATACCGTCTTAAGATCACAGCTCTTAAACGGCTATTAACTTTTAACACAAATCGCTTTGACATTTTTGCTTAACATAGAAATTCATTAAATTGATTTTCTATACAGTTTGTTATCGTATAATTTTTATCAATTTCTGTATATTGTGGTCGATCTAATGTATCTTCAAATATGCTTCATGCAGTTTTTCAGTTGTCAATGATACCGAAAGCGAAAGTGTTTTCGGCGCACAATGACGCAAACGCCGAGAATATCGACAAAACCTTCTCCAGCAACTTGTTTTGATATGGTTTATCTTTGATTTTACAGAATCCAAACTTGTTTTTGTAACCAAAAACTTTATATTCTTAGAATCAAACTATTATGACCACTTTTGAAGTAATGATTGTTACGAAAATGTACGTAGATCATAAAAAGTTGTCAGTGCAGCAGTTTTCGAGGTAAAAATCCACTTGTGCAGTGTAATTCGTTGCTTGAAAAGTGCTTTTTACATGTCGCATTGTACGTATTCCGCAAAATCTTGTTTTCTCAGTCTTGAGAAAAAAGTTATGAGAAAGCATATCGGTATATTACTCAGGTGTAAAATCCGTCTTACCTTCTGCCGTTGCAAGTTCTTTAGCCAAATAAGATAGACCATGTCTTTCGAGTGCCTTGACAAAATCATCGAACGCATATGGACGCTTTTTGAGTCGCGAGATTAAAGTTTGCGTGGCACGTCTATAGCCATCGTTTCGTTCATCGCACCGAATCTTCTCGCAGTCTTCTTGAGTCAAACAACGACTCAATGACGGCAGTAAATCTACCGGAATTATAGCGTCAACTAGTTTTGTCGCAAAACTGTCGATTACACGCTGATGTTCAACTTGCATGACTAACAAAAGACCTGCTTGTAACAACGAAGATAAATAAAAACGTTGTGTCCAGAGCAGTTAATAAACTGACCACAGATTTTTAGTTCGTTCACCGTGTTCTAAGGGAGCAACATAATAACAAGAGACACGATTGGCGAGGTTTTTATGGGTCTCTGAATTAGAAATGCGGGACTTTAAACAGGGTCTTAATAAAGCTTTTGTAACTTCCTTAAATTTGTTAAGGGGATTTCCGGTACAACTCTATTTCCGGTAACCGGTAATGAACTATCAAATACTTAATTTAATAGTTCAGTTACTAAAATTGAATGTTGGTTTAAATGTATAATGAAAATGAAATGCAAAATCTGCGGAATCAGCACAAGTAGACAAAAATCAAAATATTTTTGCAGCAAAAGATAAAAATATAATTATAAACAAGTGCCTCTGGTATCGACTGTCCCAGCTAAAATGCCATCAACTTTAATGTGTTAAGAATGTTATGAAGACAAATGTGTTAAGAATGTTATGAAGACAATTTAAATGATTTGGTTTATTGTTCATCCGGTGACCGGTCAAATTTTTATATTAAACGATCTGAGAATTTTTTTGAAAACCGAAAACGTTTATTACGAAGAAATACAACATTCCTTTATTGTCAATTCGTAAAAAATACTTTTTTAAAAAACATTTCTCGAGTGTTATGGTCACACTACTAAATAGTTTTTAAAGAAACCACGAAAACAATCGAAAATATTATGCGCAGCGACTGTAACTGTAATTTTGTTTCTTACAAAATAATTTCAAGTATTTTATGCGAGTCTGTACTCGAAACTGCATCGCATCACTGACGGAGGAATTTCATCCGAATGCACGCGCTCTTATCATGCATGCAGTTTCATGGCACAATGACTGAGACGCCAAGTGCTTGTAGAACTAATAAATATTCGACAAAGAAGCAGTTTCCAGAGCTTGAAAACGCAAACACTCCTGTTGTATGTTTTTGTTATAGTCGAACTGAACGGTACTTACAATTTGATTGTTTCTTTGCAAGTAGTTGTTAGAAAATTCGAGTTATTCGAAATCGTTTGCTCTTGTTATTGCATTGTTGATCGAGATTCAACAAAGCCTGTAAGCCGCAAATATTCGTTTTAGTTCGACGAGCAGCCGTTTAAATTGTCATTTCAAGTTTGTGAAGTTAAAAGAGGTATTTTTATGGCGTTGAGCCAACGTCAACCTGCTTACCTATAGTTTCTGGTTTCTGTAGGCGAGCATCGGATTCGTCAACTGAAAATGAAAAAGAACTGACTTAGAACAATGAAACTATTTTCGTACGCAAAGTTGAATAAAGCCAAAACATTTCAAAATAACCACACATTTGAACTTGTAAATTACTTCTAAATTCTTTTGCATTTGTAGCAACTCGTGACAGGTGAATATTTAGTATAATTATTCCAGAATGTTGCAAACAGGACATAAAGGTAAAACTCACCTGTTCCTTGAGCTGGAAAAACTTGAACTTCGACATGATTTGTTTTTTCGGAAGATTTTTTGTTTGAAACGATACAATAGTAGTCTCCGCTGTCTGATAGCTTGACAGGGTCAATCACCAGCACATTGTCCACACCTCGTGGAATTTCAACCCCATCCTTGACCCATTGAAATTCAGGTGCTGGAAGTCCTTTGGCCTGGCAACTCAGGACAAGTCGCTGTTTTTCCTGAATTGGCTGAGACTTGGGTTGTTCTGTTATTTCAACTGGCTCTATCATTGATAACAGGCTGATGTTAACAGTTAACAATTTAAATCACAGCAAGTTTACAAAAACACATTAGTTAAAAGAACTATTTTAACAGTCAGCAGTCTTCTAACTAAGCCAAAATGAAAGGGCACAGAACTTGCAATCAGCAGTTTTTTTGTCTGTCTCACAGTGCTGATGCTTGTACCTGCTAAATCTGCAATAACAGATTGATTACAAAAGTCAATCTTGTTAATACTGCAGAACCCATGAGTATCAATGATACATAAATTGGGGTGTCCTGTCATTTTTTTAGTAAGCTAGAACAGTTACACTGAGTCAAATAGAATACTGTGTTAAATAAAACTGTATGGCACAAACTTGACAGATTTGTTAAGACTTATCATCTGTAAGGTCTCATTAGCAACTTAATTTGCTGTAGTTAAGTATCACAGCAGGAAGGCTTACTGGAAATCAAGTTCAGATTGTCAATCGAATCTACATTACATGGTATGTTTTACCAAATATTTTTAAAACCACAAAGAGAAATTTCATAAAAACAGTTTATTCATTATTTATAAATATAAGAAGCTTATAAATCAAAACAAAACTAGAAAAGTATTAATAACTGGTTTAGTTTACTTAAAGTGCCTGTGAAGTGAAACATTTTTATAACCTTAGTGGAGAGACCTTGCCAAATGAGGAATAGCTGTGAAAATTTTTTTCAAAATCTTTTATGGTTCTCGAGATATTAACATTTTAATGTTTTCAACTGATGACGTCACTTGTTGGCAGGCAGATTTTCGATTTTTTTAAATCTGCTGCAAATCCATAACCTTTGGGTAAATTTTAGCCAAACTTGGACTGATGATGTAAAACTTAATAAAATCCCTACTTTCTTTGGCACGCTTGAAAAATCCCTAAACTGGAGCTTCACAGGTCACTATTTTACCATAACATGAATTATGAATTTGTGGGACAACAACCTTTTGATTGAGGTCATTTTAGTCAAAATTACTTATGCTAGGAAGGCAACTGCTCGAGATTATAAGACACACAAATGATCCTGGCCAAATTTGACAACCCAAAAAAAACCCCAGCATAATTCACAGACCAAAAGAAATTCCCTTCAAGCCAAAATTTCAGACCCAAAAAAATCCTGTGCCCTGCCCCCCTTCCCCAGGTTAAAAAAAAAAATTGAGTTGGGCCCTGGGGCCCACAATTTTGTGGAATTAGAGGTAACATCAGTAGCTCTATACTCTCTATACTGATTAACTTGCTACCAGTAACTATAAATTATGACCAAGTTACAAACTTCCATATGCATACAGAATCTTTTCAGAATCATAATTTTATATAATCAGAGGGTTGCTGTTTCAATTCCCGGTGTGACTTTGAACTTTTCTAATTGAGCATTAAATTTGTGGAGCACTTTCTTTATAACTTGCTTATACACAATATAATGTACATAATTTTATACTGTATAATTTTTGGTTCCATAATTTTCAGAGTGGCATTGATAACCTAATTATCATGCATATAAATGTGGTGAATATAACTAAATTAAAATTGGTTTACTTATTTATTGATTTGTTGAGGTACAGGAATTTTTTAGGGAGTTAGGTGTTGAACACTTTACAAATTATTCTTAAAGTTATGAGAAAAATTTATGAAAATCTGGTGGGAACTGATCAATCTCATGCATATGTGTAACCCTTCTTGTAAGTTGTTGATTCATCTTACCCAGTGGAACGCCAAGAATTTCAAGTGCATCTAAATGACCCATCTCCCTCAGATATGCAACAAGTTGTTTGACTTTTTTCGTTTTATGACCCATGTCTGCTAGGAGTGCCATTGTTGAACTTCCCCCTGGCCTGTAGCCAGCCATTTCAAAAAATGAAACCTGTTGCAAGTCAAACATACAGTATTTATATAAATAGTTTAGTTACTGAAGCAAGTTTCACTTAGATAGTTGACTGTGAATGTTCAGAGTTATGTTGATTCCCATTTTCTCATAACCAAATGTCTTAATTTACACAAGAAATGTAAGGAGGAGTTAAATCATTGTTGATAAACTGACTAATTAAGGACTGAAGGGGTTAATTAACACCAAGACCATTTTACTGCAATTATCCTCAATTCCCCCAAGGGCTAATATTGTAATTATTACAGCATTTATAGTAGGTAATATATATGGCTGCTTAGTAACTGCAAGTTTTAAATTTCATACTACAATTTAACTGAATATTAATAATAAATAAATGTTACAACAGGTAAAGATAATGCTGTGGAGCTGTTGTCTACAAGATACCCAGTGATGTCACTTAGAAATGTACGGGTAATGACCTTCACCCCTTTCAGTTCCAGCCAGTTACCATCAAACTTCTTACACAACACAGGACATTTGATACTGAGAAAATGATAACTTATCAAACACAGAGAATTACTGAAATGAAAAGTGAAATTCTCCCAAACTTTTTGAATGAAAAATAGAAAGTATAGTTTGGAGAATTTACCTATTCATTTACATCGAGAACTCGACTGCTAATAATGCGATACATTGTTGAGAATATTTATATGGCAGGGGCAGCACTTCCTTATTTGGATCTAGTTCCAGTAGGCCCTCTATTTTTGATCAATAAATGTTTGTACTTCATGTAATATTGAGCAACTTTCCTACAGAACCACCGATAGACAAACTGCATTATCCTATCCATCTACTGAAATCGAGAACTTGACTGCTAATAACATACAGCGTTGAGATTCAACTGTATGCTGTCTTGCTTTGCTCGACATATGTAATAATATTATATATAATTATTTATATATATATAAAACAAATATAGTCGACCCCTTCAAGACAGACACCTCTTTAAAATGGACACCAAATCTTGGTCTCTGCCATTTTTTCAAGTAGACATTTACTGTGTTTAAGTCTCTATAAGATGAACACCTCTCTTAGACGGACAGTCCAGGCCAGTCCCGAAGGTGCCTGTCTTTGAGAGGTTTGACCTAATATGAAGTTAAGATCAAAATTTAACCTGGTTCTTTGTATAGGCTCCCTCTGGCATATGGGCAATGAGTGCTTTCCAGTCCATTGGGCCAGGGGGGTCAAGAACAGTAGCCAATTTGTGATACACTTGATAAGACAAATGGCGAATCTGTTTATCCATGTCGGCCTTGGTGGCTTGTGCTCTTGGCTAGAACGTAAATGAGCTTCTTGTCTCTAAATCAATGTAACTACGTGAAACTAAAAAAAAACAGAACATATCAAGTATATTTAAATTAGATGAACATTATGTCTGACAGTTGTTATTAACTGTCTTTCCCCCCTGGGGAGCTACTCCCTATACTGGGGTGGTAGGTATGACTTTCTATTTTTTAGGGGTTAAAATTACCAGTCTGGTATTTTTTAGGTGTTGTTAAAAGAAACCCTGTGTTAAAACCAAGAGCCTGGTATTTTTAATGGTTGAAAAACCCCAAGCTTTTGGACTGCTTGCAGTTAGTGTTTTAGCAAATGCGTGTACTGATAAGAAGTTAAGACAAAAGTCTTTTGGCGACCATCCTATTATACGTGTGCCTTTGTTTACTGCATTTCATGTTCAGCACAACACAAAGGGACTTAGGGTTGACCCGCCAGCTACAGTACCCAGGGAAAATCGAGCTCTTGGTATTTTTTATCCTTTGGTATTTTTTAGTGTGTTCTGGGGACTTTTGTGATTGTCATCCCAACCCTTTTTACCTCTAAGTACCCCCCATCCTCTTCCTTAAATTATTTTCCTTTCTTTTTTTCCTTTTCTTTTTTTCCTTTTCTTTTCTCTTTATCCCAACTTTCCCAAATATAAACTTTTATAATTATTTCTTTCAGTACAAATGTAACAAAGAAAGAACTGTATAGGGAGGGGAGGGCATCTATGTATTGATATTGGTGTTCAGGCCTGTAGCCAGTTTTTTGCAGGAGGGTACGATCGAATGAGGAAACAGACCAAATGAGCGCTGAAGGCACTGGACTTTGGGGGGACTAAGGGCATGCTGCCCAAGGAAATTTATAAAAAAATTAGGTTTCTGAGACTGAATTGTAAAACAGGCAGATGAAACCCACCTTAAAAACCTGGATACTATTCAAACTATTGAACTTTAAAATCAGTTTAGAAAAACATATCTAGGATAAAGCTGCTTTTTCAAATAGTTAATGGTCAACAAAAATATGTACCTTTGCTACCAGTGGGGGAGGGGGAGATGCAAGGACACTCATTATATACACACCCTCTCAAGCCTGGTCTTGCATATATTGATTTATAATGGGGGGAGGGAGGGAGGTGCAAGCACACCTATTACATCCCTCCTACAGGCTTGGTCTTGTATATATTGATTTACAATCATATGATAGTTGGGGGGGGGGGGAATTCAAGCACATCCATTACATCCCTCCTCCCTACAGGCCTGGTCTTGTATATATTGATTTACATAGAAACATACTTTAAAGTTATTGTAAGCAAATGAAAAACAGACCAGTATGTATTTTTCCTGCAATTATTACTATTATCTTTGAAATACATATAAAAATCTTAACACTTTGAGCCTCCAAAATCTTCCAACTGTGAAATTGGTGTGTACATTGATTATTATATGACCCTTCTGGACCTACGTATTTCCCAGGCCTCTCAACCCCTGGTAGAGATAACATTCAGTATTGCCCCAATAAGTTTAGTGTGTTCTATAAGGACAAAAAAAGTTCTAACTTTTCAGAAAGCTCAATTAAAAAAAGTGCATAGTTAAAAAACATAAAATAATCACAATTCAAGTAAAAGAAAAAAGCTTTTTGTTTTGTAAACTTGAATACATTTTTTTGCACGTACCTAAAATAAATGCACTTAATATATAAATTGAACCCATTACACGAAAACTTGGAAATACACTTGTAATCTTCTCAAAAAAACACTGAGGTAAGACTGATCCATATGATAAAACATCCACGTAATCTAAATGTGAATATATCAACTGAACTGTTTCACTGACGTCTGTTCACGTTTTCGAAGCTGAGGTTTAAGACGTCTACGGTCGTTGCAGCACTGACATCATCCCCGAAATTTTTCTATTTTTGTTATACAGTTGCGTTCCATCTTCGATAAGAGAAATACGGTTCAACAGAAGTGCAAGTTTACAACTCATGAAAAGCAAGTTAAAAGAATGATATATTAACTCACATGTCAAGATATCGCAGCCAAGAACACCCACAGAAGAACTTTACTACTACTAGCTGACTCAAAGCTAAGTTCTTGTTGAGATCACGGACACACAAGCAAACACTTCACTTACTCCAAATTAGGCCACTGCTAGTGTAGTAGAAACTTAAATGCCCCTTCTTCACACAATACTTGCGTCACTGATCCAAAAGTACCACACGGTCTCGCAAGAACGTTAGAACTTCCTGGAACAAAATACAGACTTCACTTCTTGGAAGACCGGAAGTGTTTCAAAATTATTATGGGCTACCATGTGGGGTTCAGTCGCCAGCCGCTCAGAACAAAACAATACAAAGTTGAACGTGGACGAAAATTGAACTTGTGAAGAGAGTTTAAAAGTTAGTAATTTTTTTCTATGCACTTGAAAACGTGCTTCTGATTTTTTTTCCCTTTTTTCATTCAATTCTCTTTTTACCCGAATTTTCCTGAGCATGCCCAAATTGTGTTGACCGCTGACAAGAACAACAATTTGTTCGAAAAGGGAAGATTCCCTTTCGTTTCTGGGAAGTTGATATTTTTGTCGTGTGTAGTTAAAACATGGGTATGTCAATTTACGTCATGGAACATAAACACATGGGAAGTTCATTTTGTAGTAAAACAAGTATGTTAACGCCGCTGAATCAACTCTATTAAACACAGCGAAATCAAAGTACGGCCGGCATTAAGTCGTTAAACGGCGAAAGTCAAAGAGCACACGAAATATTTACTTCCTTGGACAACGGGTTAGTATAATTTACATTTTAGCAAAACATTTTGATGCTATAAGTAAATAATGTTTAGCCTTTACAACATGACCAGTTAATTATAGTTTGTGCAATTTATTGATGAAGTCAGTTCTTCTCTACAAAGGGTACACCAATTCACACAAATATGTCATTAGTGCTTGCAAGAGAATAACCTAGATTTACTTTTTGTTCTCAGTTGTTGCTCGATCAGTACCTTTCCAACCGTTTCAGAGAGCGGTCTCTTTGTATTCTTCAACACTCTTGAAATACATCAGATATTCCGTTGTCGGAGACATGTTTGCAATATTTAAGTAGCTATAATCTCATCGTCTGTGTAGCAAGTATCTGTAAAAACTGAACTCAAGTTTTTTTCTGAAGCTTTCATTTGTCATCTTTTCTGACCGAAAGGACAAATGTAGCATTGGTCACATTAACACCTACTGTTACCAAAGCTAGATCAATAGTATTAGTCAGTTTGAATACGAACATTTCCTTTGTGACAATTACAGCATTTCTGGCCCCCTTGGGGATTTAATACTCTGTGTCACTGTCAAAATCCCACTGTCATATACTGCCTTATCTATTAATTTTTTTAAAAAAACCCAAGTGACTGGAATACAGACCAGATGACTATATTTATACTAGTGTGGCTGATAACTGGACAGAGAACTTTAACCCTCTGCCATATAAAGTGAATCACAACTGGCAACAATATCTCTTATAAATTAGTTATCTTTAGATTTGGTCAAAACCAGATCAGCTCTAATGTCTTTAGTCAGTTGTGATTGGTGATAGCTAGCAACAATTGGTTCTAGTTAGTAGTTATGCATGATTGGCTATGTATAGTTAAGTTATTTGTATCTACTAGATAATCACAAGGGGCCGAGTAAAATTTAGGATTAGTTTCATGAGTGCTTTCAACTTTTTCCAAAATTTGCAATTTGGAAAAAATTAAAAACACGAGTGATATTAATCCTAGATTTTATGAGGAACCAGGTGATTACATGTTTATGACATCGAGGGCAAAATTCTTCATTCTCTGCAGGATCCCATGAGAAAGCATTGTATAACTTAACTCATTTCTCCCAAATGAAAAAAAATCTTTGCAACCTCTGAAAACATTCATAAATCTTCAGAAGAGGTTTGAAATCATTTTTAAGGCATTTTTATGATTTTTTAAAAAAATCGGAAAATCTTTGGATGTGTTTGGAAACGTTTGGAAATCTTTGGAAGTTTTTGAAAATCTTTTGAGACTTTTTGAAACTTTCAGAAGTGTACCAACGACCAATCAGCCCTAAGTAATTTTGCCCTGAATTAAGAAAAAATGCCCCTGCTGTTATCCTGTCAGCTCAAAGTAATTTTGCCCTCTATGTTATAAGATTGGTAGCAGCTATAATTGGTTGTAGTTGTGATTAGCCACCAATAGCCATGATTGGCTATAGTTTAGTTATGATTGGTGACAGTTGGCTATGATTAGTTGTAGTTAGTTTTAATTGACCACAAATAGCCACGATTGGTTATTGTTAGTCATGATTGGTCATAATGAGTTACATGTATGATCAACTATGATTTAATTATAACAAAAATAATTACTTTGTATGAAATAAAAAAATTGATTACTTTATATATGATCATCGCCATCAGAAGTTTTGAGGCGCTGGGACTTTGAATGTTGAAATAATTATAATCACTACACTGTTTTTGCATGTAAGATCTCTTTGGTCAGCCGTAATCATAGTCTTAGTCAGCTATGATTGGCTTAAATCAGCCATGATTGTTCACAGTCAGCTATGATTGGCTTAAATCAGCCATGATTGTTCACAATCAACTATGATTGGCTTAAATCAGCCATGATTGCTCACAGTCAGTTATGATTTGTTTAACTCAGCCATGATTGTTCATATTCAGCTATGATTTGCTTAAGTCAGCCATGATTGTTCACAGTTAGCTATGATTGGCTTAAATCAGCCATGATTGTTCACAATCAGCTATGATTTGCTTAAATCAGCCATGGTTATTCACAGTCAGCTATGATTTGTTTAACTCAGCCATGATTGTTCATATTCAGCTATGATTTGCTTAAATCAGCATGATTGTTCAAAGTTAGCTATGATTGGCTTAAATCAGCCATGATTGTTCACAATCAGCTATGATTTGCTTAAATCAGCCATGGTTATTCACAGTCAGCTGTGACTGGCCTAAATCAGCCATGATTGTTCACAGTCAGCTATGATTTGCTTAAATCAGCTATGATTGTTCACAGTCAGCTATATATGATTGGCTTAAATCAGCCATTATTGTTCACAATCAGCTATGATTTGCTTAAATCAGCCATGATTGTTCACAATCAGCTGTGACTTGCTTAAATCAACCATGATTGTTCACAGTCAGCAACGATTTGCTTAAATCAGCTATGATTGTTCATAGTCAGCTATATATGATTGGCTTAAATCAGCCATGATTGTTCACAATCAGCTATGATTTGCTTAAATCAGCTATGATTGTTCATAGTCAGCTATATATGATTGGCTTAAATCAGCCATGATTGTTCACAAT
>JAOBRD020347525.1:0-20703 GCA_027575215.2 Hydrozoanthus sils | reverse complement strand
AGCATAAACATTGATTTGCCGCCGTGATTTTAAAGAGCACCATTTGTTTGTTTGAAAAGTCGTAAACATTGTCATTGCTGTTTTAGTTTTAATTGTTTGAATATTAAAGTGCTTTTTACTTTGAAAGTGCTCAAGTTGAGCACTAGGGGCTTGCTAGACTTACACGAATGATAAACTTGGTGCTTGAGATATCGTTTCGCACTGACAACCGTAAACTGCGCCATTTCCTCGTCATAAATCTGGATATCACTTTCCAGGGGTGATTTCCATTCATAAGTCAGCTCTGTTTCTTCATATGAATCTAGAGAAGAGGATGGATTGATAACAAGAACAAAACATTGAAAACAATAACTAAAACAATAACAATTACATGATAAAGGTAAAACGTAAAATGAAATGTTAAGATATTATCGACATTAGCCTCTGGCTGTCAAACTGCAGCCATTGATGAGTCAAAAATACCTACAACAGTTACACATACATAGAGCTAAATCCGAGCCAATCTGGCGCCTATCTAGTCTTTAGCGGATAGGAGTGTTTGACTCCCCCCCCCCTTCCCCCCCCGGCCTACCTCCTGACAGGACACTAATCGAACTGTCGCATGTTAGCTCCCAGCAGAAGCTGGTATTTATACGGCTGTGTCGACTTGAACAAGTCGGGATAAAGTTCATGCTGACCGCTCGGCCGACAGTTACGTATAAATGAATTAAAAGTTGCAAGCCGAGGGATAAGGAAACGGAAAAAGAATGAGTGCTTACGATTCTTCAGTTTTCGATTATGATAGCACATCATAATGAAGTAATGGTAAAAGGTATTTTACTAATTATTATGATAATAATTAACTTATAGTATTAATAACAATAATGCTGATAATAGCAGAAAGTGAACAGCAACTTAAGCATACAAGTTTTAGTATAGTAGAGACCGTAAAACAATGGTAGCAGTTGTCGAGTAGCATATAAAACTAGAACATAATGAAAAAGGAAACAAATGAAATTTTCAAATGATACTTACAGGACTCGAAGGGAAGGTGGCATATCTGTGTGTCAAAAGGAAACTTGCGAAGGTCGAGCTTGCACGAGTTCCTAGTTTTTAACCTAAAATCACGATATAAGAGTAATTCGTAGAACATAGAAACCTTATGAAATAGACCTTCAGAAAGTTATAGAATTCAAAAGTTAAGAAATAAAGAACTGCGTAACTGAAATAAAAAAGGTAAAAGAACTTCAACTATTGCTGTATGGTTTCCCAAAAGACTTATCAAACACTTGCTATTATACGTAGACTGTATTAGCAGGTAAATATCAAACAAATAGTCAAGCATATGGACATATAGACAAGCACCTTCTTATATTTGTGATCTGTTAAAACCTTACTGTCCTGCCAGATCTCTCCGCCCTTCAAAATCAAAACCTACTCTGCAAGCCTACTTTTAATCTCAAGACCTATGGCGGCCACTCGTTCTCTATTGCTGCTTCTACCCTGTAAAAGTCTACCGACTCATATAAAGAACTCTGGATTATTGCAAACTTTTAAACGCCGGCTCAAGACATGTTTTTTAACAAACCATTCTTTTGATGCTTTTACTCATTTTAGTTTGATTTATACTCTTAAGTTGTAACATGTGTCTTTTAATAAAGTATTCTTTTAACATTTTTTACTACTTTAGATTAGTTTGTTTTATAACTTTTGTTGTAAAGCGCTACAAACAATAGGAATAGCGTTATAAAATGCTTATTATTATTATTATTATTAATATTATTATTGATTATTAATAAGTGTTATACGCGAGAAGCAACTCCATGTTAATATGTTAATACTTCAGCTGCCATTCGACGGCCATTTTCAGACTAATAATTCGATAGTGCCTAGCTTGTTCAATGTTGGCTTTTGTTCTTTGATAAACAATGCTTCAGATGAGTTGTCTTTTCTAGTAGTTGCATTGTTATCAAATAAACATGGAGTGGCTTCTCGTATCAACTTTTGTTATGAAACACAAACCTTGCACTCAACATGACAAAACCATCTGTCAAATTAACCCAAACTTTCTTGTTTGTAAAGAGCATGTGATGAATTTTCGTGTCGATTGCGTTAACAAAGAAGGTGTCTGGTAACCAAAACCTCTCCGTTGATTTTCCTCCAAGGCTGATCGTTCGGTCTTTTAGCCCGAATGCAAGCCGTGGTTCAACCCAAAACTGACCAAGATACATATCCAAGGTAAAGTCCTAAAGGAAGAACATGCAAAAGATACAGTCAACGAGCCGCATAACAATCGTTTCAACTATTTGCTTAGAATCTGCAGCTCATGGTATTTGTTTGGAAAAATTCAAGTTTTAAATTTTGGTCAGGTCAACACGATATATTTTCATGCATTCTAATCTACAAAAGCTGGCATTTTTGTTTGTGTATATAAATATTGTGGCAAAAACGTGCTAGCTCTTTCACTGATGAAGACAATGTTTCAAGTTTTGTATACCAAGTTTGGATGTGTAAAAAGACCATAACCCATTTTATCAGTAACAAAAAACAGTCGAAGGTACGAAATTACTTTTAAAGAAACTTCACTGCACACTATAATTTCTATGAAGTTTCTATATTTTAATATATGGCCAGAGTACCAACTTATACAGTTGTTCCTCGAAACAAATGGTAAGGTTTGATTAAGTGAATTCCTACCATGTTGCTTTCACTGACTTCGCCGAGTGACAAAATGAGCATGTCAAGTTTCACATCAAGTTTTTTGACTGCAAGTAAAACAAAGGATTAGTCAAACTGAACTCTAGACTTGATAAATTTTCTAAAGGCAAAATTCTTCAAAATTAAACCATTGGCTATTTTTGCTTAACATATTTTCTATCTCAGCTATGCGTATATATCACATGTCCTTTCCTGGTAACCTGGCGTTTTTAACCCTAAGGTTGTTTGGGTTACCAGTACCCTATTTATTTAACTCTCTATCTATAATTATTTTTTAAATAGCTTTGTTACTGTAGTTTTCCTGAAAATTAATTGATAAAGAGACTAAAGAGTCCTAGCTTTTCTTACGTAGAATAACGCTATCACATCTTTACGTTATTGTAGTGTTTAGTAGTTCTCGATTTGAAAAGGGAAAATCGAGCTTTAAATGAAAAAAGATTTAATAATGGAAAAAGGACAACTTTTGAGGGATTTCGTGCTTCTGGAATAAGGACTCTATACTGTAGGCCAAGTCTCTTGACGTATAATAAATAAGGGTTCTTAAAAGAACTAATAGCAGGCGAAAAGAACGGGAAAACCTAAAATTGTATTTTTTCAACTGAGGACATCTTTTAACGTTCATTTTAAAGCGGACTGACTTGGCCTCTGAACACCACTGTCACACTATAATCATAGTTTATAAAAAAAGGCTGATTGCAAGCTAGACTTTGTACAGTATTGAAATTTTGTTTTTGTTATTCAATATTCATCAACAGAAAAAAAGCACTAGGCGGCTACTATAACTAACCTCCATAAAAGGGCCTCACTCTCCTGTCATATTGTTTCAGAACGCTTTCCAGTAATTTTGACACATTACGTCCAGCAACTATAAGGTTTGGTTCAACAGGCGTCAGATCTGGACCGTCGCTGGTAGCATTGCTGACGACAAAAGAGAGGGATATGGGACTGAAAAATCCTGCTGTTGTTTGGTTATCATTTTGTTCTCGGTACGAATGCGGCTGGTTAGATCTCTAAAAACTGCAACCTAAACCTTACCTTCTAAATTTTTAAAAATCAAAGTTATAAATTTCAACAAAATTACAAACTTCAGTAATTGTTGAGGCAGTGAAAATTTTCAGAATCTATGTGTAAAGACAAAGAAAATGAATGGTCCCTTTGTATGTTTCCGAGCAGTGCATGGTTTTTAAGTTGAAACATTTTTTTTTAGTTTTTGTGAAACCATTTTTTGCAGGATAGGGGTAATATGCTTTTTCTACAACCACAAGCTTTTTACTATACCTAGATATTACCTCTTGGGTTTCTTCTTTTCCCATAATTTTTACTAATTTTTCTCCATGTCATTGTGTGAGTACCCGGAGGCTGTCAAACTCCAGTGGAACAAAGGAAAACGGCTCAACGCAGCAAGGGTTCGGATTGTTTGAAGTCTACGCGAGATATTGTCGAAAGACCAGCGTATCGCTGCCATTTTTATTTTTCTCTTATCAATTACAGCTTTTTTAATGTGAGAATTAATCAAAAAAGTAAAGAACTGAAGATTGAAGGTGAAATTCTCCCAAACTTATTCAATGAAAAGTATGGTTTCTAGTCGGGAGAATTTTATATTAACTGAGACTGAAAAGATTAAAGAATATTTCTATTTTCCTATACCTACCCAGTGACTCCAAGGGTCAAAACAAGAAGATGGTAAAGAGCGAGAGTTAAACACCACTTAACAACCATCTGTGTTTACACCTGAAAACAGAAAAGAAAAAAAAATAAAGAAAAAAAACCCCTTAAAATTGATAACAAATGTTACAACAAAACTGGTTTTACAGGACAATCGAGCGGCATCGCAACTACGTCTTCTTCCTTTCTGTTGCCTAGGTAACTGAAATTTAAAAGTTGAATTGAACTCATTCGCTATAGTACATCACAATTGCTAATTGTAAGTTTGTTAAAAGCAGATAAAAGACAAATTACTGATTTCAAATGTTGCGAACGGCGTAATCAATCTTCTAACTCAAAGTGTGAAGCTCGTTGTATATGCTAAAAAAAGGTTAAAGAGGCATTCAAATTTTAAATTAATAAGGCAATTTTAATTTACACGGCCAATACAGCAGTTGCCACAGATACTTTGCTTTCATATTTATTTAAACTCTTTGAAGTTTGCTTCAAATATTCACAAGGCTTCGTTGTTTTTTTTCCTGTATCTTCATGCATTTTACAAAACAAAACTTGTTTTTCGAAAACGATATCTTTAAATCTAACTTCAAAAAATGGTTAAGGCTGATAGATAAAAACAGCAGCGGGGAAGAATTGTTCAAGTTATGACTCAGAAAGTTGGTTGCTAACTTCCAAGAAGTAATAAGTTTGATATGCTGAATGTGTAACCTAGCGTCATCACCGCACAGACAGCAGTAGTACTGTAAATATGATCTGGAACAATTGTAAAACCAAGCAGATGAAATAAAGTTGTTTAATTTAGGTAGCCCACGCATTCAAAAGTTTTCATTCGTATTTAGCAGGTTTATATCAACAAAGGTGATTTTCTATGCAAAACCAAATTGAAGATTAAAGCATTTCTTGTTTTGCTTTTAAATATCCTTGTATCATAAATTTGAGCAAACGCACAGTCTTTCTTGTAGAAAACATTGACAGTCAACTTGCCAAAAATTGGAGAAAAAAAGCCAAGTTTAAAAGGTGAAGTTTGAAAATTATATTAAGAGCATGTCGCCGTCTAACGATGACACCACATTGAGGGATCTCCTAGCTTTTTCCTTCTGCCACGTTGTTACAACATAAACCGTGAGACATTCACAGACATGGAATTTGTAATGCTGGGAAACTCGGAACAGTCGAAAACCGTCAATTACAATTTTCTAAACAAATTAAGAACAACAACTCATAGCTTGATTCGGCGAAAGTATTACAATAACAAGCTTCCGCCGAAAGAACGTGTTCTTACATTCGAGAAAGTTGGATTTCATTCACAAATAAGTGCTGCATCGTCTAAAACTGGTTTAAAGTCCATTCGACTTTCTTCACCAAAAAAAATCATCGTCAAATTTGTACGTATGAATCGTACATGACTGTTTGTTTTAACCGATCTCCCCTGCTAGTTATGCCCTGCAATTACATTCAACAAAAAACAACAGCTTTCAAAATTCTAAGAAGCTTACTAGTAATGATACAATGAATTGTGTTCCTAAAATTGTTCATTTTCTAGTTTGACATACTACGATCAAGTAGGTCGCGATATTTTCGAAAAAAAATACATTTTCATTAGCAAACCATTTTACTCAGTCTACGAAATATTTTCCAGAGATATTCTTTTCATAACCCGTTGCGATTCTCCCTTTTTTTTCCTTATAGATACTGGTTTTGCTGCTGGTTAACTATCCTTTCATCTATCGAACAAAAAAATGTTTTCCAAAACTAATACATAGTTATGTTTATTTTAGTGACTGTCTGTCATAGGTTCAATATTTGGCCCACAATTTCTTATTATCGCGAGCAATACTTTTTGAAAATGTTGTGGACGATCAGTGTATAAAATGAACGTTGTATCAAAGCAGAATAACAAAAAAAATTGCTAAGACAAAATAAAAAATCAACTAACCCGAAATACAATGATTGCCGCGCATATATATCCGACTTTCTTCGCAAAAGCAAAAACTTTTAAGATGATATCATGCAAGCTCCTTGTCAATTAAACCAAGCAATAGAAACGTTGTTCGTTTAGTTAGAAACAAATTAAAAATTCATAAACAAAAAAAAAACGTTTATCATTTTTAACTCGCTTACCAGCTTTTTCATAACAAAGCAATAAATCTAACAAAACAAATTTACAAAAGAGGTCTTCTACTCATATATTCAAAATACTTGTTCTTTCGTATGTATTAGCATATTTTGAGGGAACTAGGAGCAGTTTACACCGGATTTTTAGGGTCAAGAATTGTATGTTTTTAAATTCGCACAGCTAGAATCTGTTTATCACGGTCGAAAAAACTGGTCTAACTGTGAAGGCATATATTATAGCCTCTGCTAGCAGTTCAAGGTCCATAGAAACTAGCTAAATATATCCGCCGAATGGACTCCTGTTGGCAAACACTCGCCTTTATTATGAGGGCTTAAGATAAAACAAAGAACGGAAAAATATGAAAAACGAATGGTGAAATTTGATACACCAAAATAAAAAAGCGATTTCCTTAGCAAAACTCATCAGTTTGTTTTGAAATATTGTCAGTAAACGTCGTTTTTAAAGTTAAAACGCTCTCTCCTATTGGAGAAAATCAAACACGTGATACGTCCCTGTTGGGCAAGGACTTTTTACACAACAAAGTGAATATTCCACTTGAAAATACGATAGAGCTAATTAACTTAGCTTTTCAATTTTAATATGTTCTCATTCCTACTTCGAACTCCAAAGTTTATGGCAATGCACTAATATTTGTTGAGCAACTTTCAGACAAAATTTGTTTTAATTACAAGCCTTTGTCAGCAATTATCGTCTAGGTTTTTTTTTTTATTTTTGACTAAAAAACAAAAGAGAACTCGTTTGCACTGGCTTTGTAACCAGGTTACACACAGACTGAAAAAATTTCTTTCAGCAAGGTTTACTTTACAATATGCCCTTAAATCAGCTTGAAGAAAACGCTCTGGCATCTCAGCATGTTTTCTAAATAAAAGAGGCTTTGGGTTTTATTAGCTACTACTTAAGTTAGTAATTTATTCATTCATTTTTTCATAACCAATATTCAAACAACTAAATACAAATTCGAGCCTAAGTGGCTCATAAGGCCGGCGCTTATCCGGTTTAAAGAGTGCTGGACGGATGAGAGTCTATGACTACCCCTGGACAAGACATATAAGCCATCGCAGGTTAGCCCCCAGCAGAAACTGGTTCTCATTTATACAGCCGAGTCGACTGGAACAAGTCGGGTAAAGTGGCTTGCTCAAGGACACAACACAATAATCTTACCAGAGCTCGGACTCGCGACCCTGGCATTACGAGTCGAACACGTTAACCACTCGGCCACTTTCCCATCTCATTTGCTAATTTGCTAGTTTGAGTAAGATGCCTGTTAAAATAAACCTCACTTACAGACATCTAGGTGATTTTAGAGTAGTTAAACTCATGGAAATTTTGTCCAATTTAAAGTCCCCTGCACATTTAGGTCACTGAATACTGTTGAAACTACATTACGCAATCTGGCGCGATATTTTTTTTCTAAAATAACAATAGTTTTTCTTTCAAAATTTTTACCGACTCTTATGCCTTGGTCCGACTATTTCTCTTGACTGAGAATGAAATCGGTTTTATATGCAAGACTTTAAGATCATCGGTATCGCCGGAAATTTTTTTTTGAGTCGACAAACATCCTACATGAACATATTTTTCTATACATATTTGATTTTTTAAATTTACTATCCTCGTTAGTTTCAGTTTAAAAGGGTACTTCCTTAATTCGATAGACTCCTTGCATAGCTTACAAAACAAACTACTTGATAACTAATTTGAACTCTTTAATATCTGGGCAAGACAAGAATACAATCCATTGGTCGTGTTCAGTGGGTAACAACATTTTTAGCTTTACTTCAACTGAAATTTCCTAGAATCGCTTCAGTTTTTTTCTCCACGGGAGACATTTTTTACAACTTTAATGAGCCAGTAAGCATGAGCGAAAATATTTATAACACAACTAACGACTACATTCGCCTGTCTAATGCACTATTACTCGAAATGTGTATATTGATGTAAATTGTTCTTTCGGCTGCCGTTTTAGTTCACATGTTAGAATGTCAAAAACGGAATGTTTTGATACAACCAGAAAAATGGAGAATGAAATTTCAAGAAACATTTAAGCTAAACTAGTCTTTTACATGGCAACTTAGTGTTGAGAAACTTCAAAAAGAAACTAGCGCCAAAAGCAGCTTGGACTAAAAATTCTGTAAAATATCTGTTTAAGAACAAGAAAGGTTTCTTTATTTATTTACTTTTTAGAAGAACATGAAAAATATGACTTTTGCAATTATCTTTTACAGAAACAAACGTCAATGTTAATCACATCTGAACCCGCATGTTGACAGTTTCGATCAATAAACATTGACCTCAATTCTTCTTAAGTTGCTAAAGTTATAAGTATGTTGTCTGAGACCTAAAATTAAAAACGGAGGTAAGATGACCCTTGCTTAGTATACAGTCGATTACTTCTAACTAGAAACGCGAAACTTTGTCTTGACAATAAGGTCGACGGATCAAACGACGCTCCTTAATCTCGGAGGAAAATAAATTAACACCAAAACGTTTAACAACCAACCTTGTATTTTATGACTTAGGAGATTTTCAGCCAAAGTCCCAAAATCTTAGAATGCTGACAATGCATTGAAAGTCTTCCTCCCCATCACCGTTCAGCTTTCACCTTACTTCACTGACTAGCAAAATATGGATTTTTAATTAAACTGTGTTGGCTTTTGTCAAGTTTAAAATATTCCTTCAAAACGATGCCCAGGTTAATTAACATTTGAAATGACAAGAAGGCTTAAAGAGATTCGTAATTGGACAAATTCTTAAAAAAACATTAACAAATATGATAATTTGTTTTTTGAAATATCTATCTGATATTCTCTCAGGGTATTTGTTCCTCACAATTCGGCTGGCGGCTTCTTTTCTGAAACGATACTAATACCACTTCAAAACTTAAATCGCAATGTGTTTAATTTTTTTCACGGTATGTACTCGAGAAAATCCGATAAATTGTGAAAAGTCCCGGAAATTGTAGCCACTGATTATCGATGTTGTGACTATAACGCCAATATCAATCTTCTTAAATATATATTCCGCCCAGCTTGCTATCCGCAATAGAAATTAAAATTATAATTCAATGTAAACATACCGGAACAGGTGACCGCAGTGCAAAGTTTTGTCTGAGACCTCACATGTTTTTCAAAACATCTTAAAACGGAGATTTTAAGGTGTGTTGTAAAAACATAGTTTTGCGAAACCACTAAAATATCACAAATATGCTGATATATCCGTTGAGACTTTCCCTTCTTTTCTCAATTGCCCATGAAAAATCAAAACAAGCAAATTATTTTTGAAGCTCTAATCACCTTCGACGTTTCCATGGCTTTATACTACAAACTGCTGTGGTTCTCAGTAAACTATTTACAATCTAAGGGTGCAGAAAAGAATTTTGAACGTCAAACTCCACCTCGATCGGTCATTGATACAATGAAAGGGTCGCTCAAAGAGTTTACCGTCCTCAATTTTTATAAGCTTGGCTGTGATGTTTCGTTTAAAAGATATCCAGCTCTGTTAAACACTTGCAACAAGAAACAGAAACAAGAACATGATCTGTAGCATTCACGTAGCTCAAATTGCCGTACTTTGTTTTTTTTCAGTGCTTGACTCAGTCACTAGTTCTAAGTTAAAATTTTCTTTTAGCGTTTAGAAACTCCCATGTCAAACTACAAACTATACTTAAGTTTGAAACTCTAACCACTCAAGGTTCCAAATGATTCCCAATTCTACTGAAACTTTTGAGCGCTAAATAACTGGCGCCAATTGTTTGCAATACTGTGTAGAGATCGGTTCGAAGCTAAATGTTTTCCCAAAGATTTACCTTATCAATCGGCTGTAAGCTCCAGCTTGATAAGTTGGATGTATATATATATACACCAGAATATGAAACTGATCCAAAATACATAATCATCCTATTCGGTTTTTGTCTAAGCGAAAAGCACTTGTAAACAAGCCAGCATGCTACAAGACAATGATTGTCTATTGTCCACAAAATACTAAGTACGGCATTCCTTAGTAGCTGTCGCTGAGAATCAAAAATTGCTTTTGTATCTTCAAGCTAGCATTTTTCAATAGAGGCCAGGGAATACCTCATTTTTAAATGAATAAGTGCCAAAACTATTGTATGTACCCGGGTGCCTCGAAAGAACAAATCAAGTTCAAGAAATTTAAGTGAATGTAAGAATAAAAGTGAAAATAAATTCATGCTACTAGTTTGGTGGTTTTGGTTCGTTTTCGCCTCGTAGAAGATATCATTTGGATCTGTTGTGGCATTTTGTTTATTTTATAAGAATGGCTTGGCAACCAATTTCTTTAGATATTCTTCAGTCCTCATGAATGAATTTACAGTTCTTCAAATCTTTAAATCAAGAAAACAAATTTTCATTAAATCAACAGACATACACTCTGAACTATTTAGAAAAGTATTAAAAAATCTTTTTGTTAATATAGTTTTTTTAATAGTGCAGGCAAAACTCATGGAAAAAATGCTAGAATTAAAATAAAGAAAACCACAAAAAATTTTCAACGTCATCATTAATAACATTTGAAGTTTCTTTTAAACAGTTGTCTTATGAATTCAGCTACTCCAGACTTAAAGTTTTTCGAAGAGCTAGAATCTCTCAGGATTAAAGCAACCGATAGAGAGAAAAAAAACAAGATTTCGGGAATGTGCGGTAAACCGTTAATGCATCTTTAATCGTTGCTGTCACTGACACGATCGTGTAAGTTAACCCATTTGAGCATCTTCGAAATATTGCCATGACGCTCAATACATATCCTATTACTTTCAATATTTCTACATCTGTAGACCACGTGTCCCTCGCTTTGTCATACTGGCTAAAAACTTTCTTCATAATTGCTTTTTCATGTTTGTATTGGTCTTTAAAACTTGCTTCAGTCGATGCTAAGAACTTGAATAGCAAACAAGCATATTGCCTCTAAGATATCTTGGAGTTTGAACATATGCAGATACCAACTATTATTGTATTGAAAACCAAGGGCAAAACAAAGAAATTTCAGAAAACAGACAAATTAAAGTAGAAATGTATTTTTTTTATCTGCTTTTAAAGCCTTACTTGCGTTCTACAACATCAGGAGCTGGATGAAAAACCAGTAGACCCTGAGCATGACTATGTTTCCTACCTTGAATCAACAAAAATTAGAAAAGAAAACTTATTCGATTGTCTAACGATTATGATCATAACTAAAGCTTTGCTTAAACTAGCGACGGAAGCGGAGACGGAAGAAGCCTTACGTTCCAGTGTTTACTGATCGAATTTATCTGACGTACAGATATATCTTAGTTTTGAATATCTTATTGATGTAAGAATAAGCGAAGCAAGCTGAAGCAAACAAATACAGGGACAATACAACAACAAGGCGCGGATCAAGAGCAGTTCATCAAGAAAAATAATTAATTTGTTTAAGGAAAGATTTTAATTCATTATTTTTCAAAACGGCCAAGAAAATTATAACTATAAATACACTTCTGTTTTTGTGGGCTCATTCCTTTTTTTGTTTAATGTGCTGTGAATACCACAAAAATATTTTGCCGATCAATCAGAAACTCCGCAGGAAAGGTAAGGGGTCAAAATAAAGGCACCGTTATTTAACGTCGGTAGTTCCTTCAGCTCTCTGAGAGTGCTGCTGCCAATGGAAGCCGACGGTGCGCCCTTTACCCCCTCCCTCTGTCAGTGTTCCGTTTTACGGGTATTCAAAGCTACAGCTACACTGATCAGAAGAAAGTCGAAACAGAAGTGCGTCGATCACCTGGGGATCGAACTGGGGACCTCTAACTACTAAGGCCGCGCACTAACCGTCTAAGCTGCGCCTGTTCCTTAAAACTTAACTACCGTCCACCATTTTTGAGCGAAGCTCGTGTGCACCGAGGCGAGGGTTCCGCTAGCGTTCCGTCGTCTCGATTCACACTATGATATAAACCAGCTTGCTTCTACTTACATCTCCGTCTCCGCTTCAGTTGCTAATGTAAACCAAGTTTAAATGGACACGTCACATCGTATATGAGAGCTCTTATTGTGAACACCATGAAGGTGTCGCCATATGAATCCCAGCTCCTGCCATCATCTTCAACCTTTAGATTGGAAGCCTTCGAATTAAGAAGGTGTATTGAAACCTGTAACGCCCAATTCAAACCGAGGGTCAGGAAACGCTATATATCAATGGCACTTTATCGTAGCGGACTGATCCAACCTAATACAACACCTTAACGACCGGCAGCCCTCTATGCGTCAAGTTCACCATGGAGACGCCCTTCCTGGGCCAACTAGTACACAGGGAACCAAATCAGCTCCAGCGTTGAACCCAACCAGACCAGTACCTAGGTCCTGCGAGTCAATGTTAAACGGTGTAGTCAAATGTTTCCACGAGAGAGCCAACCGGATCATCGCCAGAGCGAAAGGTAAATGAAAAACGGCATCTTACGTTGGCCTTCGTTTCTAATTGTTATCCGTGTTTTGTTTGCAGAAGGTAACCATGACCAGACCAAACACCCAGACAGAGCAGTAGAGTTTGTGTCCTTCAAAGGTCTGTACCACGTACTATACTGTATGCCGTTGCCTTCAAGACCATGACATACAAACAGTATTCAATTCCGAGACCAACCCAAGCAATCAGCTAGTACGACCAAAAGATCTGATTCCATCCGAAAAGACAGACAGAGTTATCTATAATACGCCCTGCAGCCATTGTGACTAGTTTTACATTAGCAAAGCAGAGAGAGCGCTACAAGAACGAATCAGGAAACACAATAGTAGTGTTCAAAATGAGAAGTGAAGACACGACACTGAAACCTCCTCAATAAGTTGAGCACGCAACCAAGACTGGTCATTGTTCAGACTGGCAAGGAGTTACAAGCACCAATCACGCTAAACATTGGAATGCACCTAAAGACAAGTAGCCATTCAGGTCGGGCTACACTCCAACAAAATCAACAGAGACAGCGACTTTGACATTCCTGGTGCTTGGAAGCCAACATTTCGGAAACACACTAGCAGAAGGCCTTATTGGCTAACCAATCACAGCAAGGAATAATGCCCACATGATCAGCCGAAGGGTATCAAGGCAAGCCGTCATCGAATCCCACCTTATAGTTCCTTTAAAGCTGTCATTCAAAAGCAAAAGATGATATATAGAACCAAGCCTAAATGTAAGTTCTATACTAAAAAATTGATACTGATATTTTTGGTTGAAGTTTTTTCGTCTGCAGGTATGAGTTGCGCAAAACTTTGAATACCCACGGCGAGGCTGAATAGTAATTTTGGTAAAACGTCGAAGTACACTCCTTTTCTTATCAGAAAGTCGAATTTTTTGACTGAGGCTGAACGTTCTTAAAAATTTTCGGAATATCAGCCTCAAATTGTCTTAAACATGATCTTAAACTATCTTTACTGATTTTAGACAATATAAATAATACATGTACTGTATGTGGTACATTTGTGTATACATTGATTTATACATATACTTTGTACGATTTGGTAAATGAAAAAACATGTGATGTCAAATTGTTATCTATGAACTTTAGTCAAGAAGCCCACCGAAGAGCAAATTTTTAATAACACTGTATGAATTATTTGTAATAGGTTATCATCATAAATAAATGTTCTTCATCTTTTCTCAGCCTCAGCATGTTCTTAACATGTTCTTAAATTCTGGCCCGCGTTTTCCAGCCTCATGTTCTTATAAAAAAAGGTTCTTATAAAAAAAAAAAAGAGTGTAAGTTTTTTAAACTGAATTTGAAACAAAAATTTAGCAAGTTTACTTTCTGACTTTTAAAACTGTTTTATACTTAAGCTCCAGCCTTGTTCACATCACAGAAATTCAGCCCGTTCAGTTAACCTGAGGTAAACCCAGGTTCGTTTGTAGTGTAAATCGCTGAACGCGAAAATATATTCAGTTTTCAAGCCCAGTTTTATTTATAACTAATCCGCTTATATATCACATGTTTGAAACTTGATCTGGGCTCACCGCAATTTTGCGTTCACACTTTTATTGAGGAATGACGTACCCAAGTTGACCCTGGGGTCTTTTGGAGGTGGGTTGACTCAACGCGGTGACCACCCGGGTTCAACCACTTTGTTTGCCTTTTCGTTAAGTCTGTCCAGGAGAGAGCTGAATTAAAGATGTTTCTTTTAACATTACTGAACTAAAAATGACGCATAAAATCAGTGTAAGACCGCGAGGGGAAATGCTAATGTGTGTGTTAAGACAATTTTAAAAAGAGATAGCTGCGTGATAACACAGCTTACGATGAATTAATAATTCAAATTGATTGCGTGGGTATGCACATCGCATGAAAGTTGAACTTGGAACAACAAATACTCAACATGAGAGCATTCATTTTCTAGGCAAATTGGCTGGTGAGTGTTTTTTTAAACGATTTGACCGACTTTGAACATTTAACTGGCGTTTTGACCTGGTAACACAAATTGTTCTCTGCAATTCTCTGCATTGATACTCATTTGAAAATACACTTTTGGCCAAGTTGACGTTAAAGCGATTTCGTAAGTCAGTAGAGTTCTTATTCAGGCAATACACACAATTACCTCAGAGTTTAAACCCAAAACACATAATCTTTCTTCTTTTTTCGTGCTCCTGAGTGACGATATGGCATTCAAGCAGCTTATTTTTCAAAAATATACATTTTTTTTATCTTTAAAGCAAGAAAGCACAAAGCTAGCTAGGATATTGAAAATCGCTACTAATAAGAGAGCGTTTTGAAAATTTTCCTTTTCGGCAACGAATTTATCCGGATAAGCCATTAAGAAGAAAGGATGAAGTTACGTTTTCAAATCAGTTAGTTGGCGTGATATGAAAGGGACAAACATTTTTAATACCTTTGATTGCCAACTATCCACATGTGCTGGAACTTATGAACTTTGTAGTTTTGCAATTGACTTTGAATTTAGTTTCCACGAAACTGTCTTTATATTGTACACTGTATTTGTTGATAAACTATGCTGATATTACTTGTTAACTCTAAACTCAACTTATTAAAAACAAAAAACTAACCTTGAATCCGCAACTCTTATATGCAATTGGACATGAACTCTTCACTAATTCCAGGGCCGGCGGTTGCTTCTATCGGCCTTAAATACCAGGTGAATGTAAAGCGATTTTTTATAAATTGCTTTTTACTAACCGTGGGGAAGTTAGTTGTGGAGATGTTTCAGAAAAAACCTAAAAAATAAGTTAAGAAGGGCAACATTGCTTCGTCAGCCGTTCGTTACTGAAACAAGCCTACGTCGTTTTTAGTGAGTTTTGTATTTAAGATATTATCACACCCATTAGTGGGTAATAATTAAGTTTGACTAGCTGTAGTTTGAGCAGTAGAGGACAATCCAGCAATTTCTAAAACAAAAAAACTGATTTCATCTGCTTGCCGGTTTATTTTTAACATCATGTTGATTAATTAAATTGGAAATTGACTTGAACTTCTTAATTTTAACAGAAAACATTGCGGGAACAATCCACAAGTTGAAGTTAAATCAGCTTTAACAAGGTAGGATGTATATTTGTGCTTTACATATATCTACCGTCCACTGTTCTTCATTTCGAACACTAACAAAACTAGGCAGAGAATCATCGCAGTGGAAGAATGATTCCGGCTCGGTATTGATGCATTTTGATACGCGTGATTGCAGCTCCTGGTTTGAAAACCTTGCGGTAATTACGGCTTGAGGAGAGAATTTATCACAAGAAGACTGTGCAAATTCTTCAAATATTATCAAAAAAGACAAATTGATATGAACCACATAATCTTTAAAATTCTATGAGAATTGAGATGTTCTCCTCGCTCGATGGTATTAAGGGTATATGGACAGATGTTTACTTTAAAAAAGTATCTGCGATGAGAAAACAGGCAAGAGATAACATTTCATTATATAAATACTAAAGAGCTGCCAGCCAAGATCCCATCGCAAACACATTCTATAATTGCAAATGGTTTGAGAATTTTTTTTTATCATTTCTTCCGATGGTGCGTTGAATATTTAATAATGGGTTTTTAATACGCCTTTGAATCTCTCGAGGCTACCATTAATTCCACGAGGAATCCGGATTCCATCTAAAATCGGTACAACTATTGATGTTGGCGAATTACTTTATTAGTTCAATCGTTGCAGAAAAACTGTTAACATGGAAGCAAAACATTGGTAACACGGGGGTAAATTCACAAGATTAAAGGCCACCAACAAAACGGCTAGCTTGTGCAAAATTTGAGTTTCTTGCAAAAATTTCTTTGTTGTCCTGTATACGAGAATATTCAAGAAAATTCTTTTGTGGACTAAAACAAGTATCACTCATAACTTCTGTAACATCAGAAAAAGCAGAACCCCAGTTAAGCCTATTATCAATACATGTGGAAATAAGCTTTAGGTATTTCACATCTTTTGATAATCAAAGAATTCAGCTGCTTATCTTCGAATTGAAGCTATCTAAGCCAAGTCGGAATATTAAAAATGGATAAACACATTTCGCCGAAAGATGCAATATTAAGTATTAATAATTATTCATGTTCTGATTTAATCATGATTTTTAGCGGTAATTAAGATTTTACTGCCCTAGCCGTAGGGAGTGATTAAGTCAGCTTCATGATAGCGCGACGAAAAGTAGAGTACTTAATTGAAGTCAGTAATTATTTCCCATGTCAAGAAACTTAACTCCTTTTTTTTTTCATTTCATTGAGCAATCCGATTTTACTTTCGATTTGCTTATACATTTAGCGTAACTACATCTTTAGAATTTCTACTTAGCGAAGCTGCGGTACAACTAAGGAATTTGGAGTACATACGGAAAACGTTCTTGTTAAATTTTGGGTTTTTTTTTTTGCATTTTTAAAAATATTTTTAAACCCGCCCTGAAGACTAAACAGTGTAAAACCACGTTTATATTTTTTGCTCCACAAAGAAATGTTTTTATGCAAAACAACATAGTTTAGGTGGAAAAGTGTTGAGATATTTTGATGAAGACTATAAATTTGAAATGTAAACATTTTTTACAAACACGAGTGTCATATTTTTATAGCAGAGATCATGTCTTACCAACTATGAGTACAGTAAATCATCAGAGAAACAATCTTTCGATCATCTTGAGAAGCAAGCAACACTTCAGGTGATCATTGAAAAGTAAAAAAATGCACTCGCTGTTCTTATAACCAAGTCTTGTGCTTCAAACTAAATCCCCAAGTAAAAATAATCTCAAGTCATTACTTATCTTTGTAAATTATTAATCTGTCTTAAAACTGGCTTGAAGCAGTTTGTGTTTTAAATGGAAAGATTATTAACATCTAAATTTCAAAGTTTCTTATAAACCTATGGATAACTTGTGGGTTTCAAACGAGCCGCACGTGAAGAATCGGGGCATTAGGGCAGAAACTAAATACCACCAAAGTCGCTGTTGTATGTTTCTGCTAAATTGATCGACCAAAAATTTTCCCTTTAACTCAAAATGTCTTCGATACAAGATGGTAATACTAGGATGAATATTAACGTGGCAGGCACAAAAAATATCTATATTTGAAAATTATGAAATGTATCACGTGCAGTATATTTGCATGGAAACTGCAGAGAGATTTTTGCAAAGTGTGAACTTTGACACAGTTTGTTGGTGTTTATCGTATCGAAATTTTATGTTTATACATTTTTCAGTACAGGGAAAAAAACCTCAATTGTTGAATAGGTAATAGCTTAAATAAATTTTTGAATAGCTACTAGTCATGTTTGGCAGACCTCTTATGAATAGTCGGCGATGAAAGATGACAAACTTCTCTTGTTGTTTGGTAAATAATTTATAAGATTTGAGATTAATGAAGTCTGAATGCTTTCAAACCAAAATGCCCTATTTTTTTCTGTCTTACTATGCCAACGTTTTATACTTTGCATTTCTAATTTGGTATCAAGAAATGCCAATGTTTAACCGTAAGACTTAGTTTTATTTCATAGTTATTCGTCATTTACCAATCTTGTAAAACAAGCTTTTAAGAGCAGATTATACTGACAACCGTTTACAAAACTACAACTGGGAACGATAAGATAATGCAAAACAATAAAGACTAAAGGCTAACCTCAAAAGCGCAAATGTGACAATCCTTCAATTAAGTTTTGGAAGTACTAAATTTGTTACTGAAAAAAATCGTCTTTGCAATTTGGAACAAGCCTTCTAAAATAAATTATGCATACTTGAGTTTTTCTACTGATAATATCAAGATAAGATTTCATACGAATTTATTTAAAGTAACAAAGATTTCCATGGCTTTGAACTCATTTTCAAAAAATGTCTGACAGAAAGCAATTTCGACTCAACGATTTGCTGCTTTGTTTGAGAATACTCTTGAGGTTTGACGCTTTTTTCTTTGTGTTTGCTTTAAAGAAGTTATGACTAGCAATAGGTAGGGAATCAGAGTTTATGACTGTTAATATTTTATAAACGTATTTCACAAATTATTGAACATTTATTTACTCAACACTGCGCGCATAATAAAGTAAAATATGTGTATTTTCTATAACTAAAAACAGATTAGAAAAATAAGCAAGTTAAAAGTGACAGAACTCAAAATATAGTTCAAACAGAATAACTTAATTGGTTTTCCAAAAGTCCGCGGAATTTAAGCGGTGGTAAGGTTTGGCCTAGTCTCCTGAAGCATGTCAAGTCCTGTAGTCTGGAAATGTTGACCCTGCATTCCAAGATCATCAAAAATCGGTTATGAAAACGGCCGCCAAGTGGGTGCCATTGGACCTTAAGCTAACGTTGCCTCTGCACTTTGAAACGGTTCTTAAGCATACGCTGTTAATTAAACATGTGCTGTGAATTACCAGGTGCATTTTGGAGCCTGGGACTAACTCTGGATCAAGCTTTAGTCGTGTCTATATCATACATGTTGCCTACGAAGCCTATATTGTAACTCAAATCGCCAATGTGCTTTACAATTTCCTACTCCCCTCCCGGCAATGTGCCACGGCAACGAGTTTTGTGTTGTATTCAAAATGTTCCTAGAAAAATTAAGATTATTTGTCTAGCAGAACTGATTCGCTCCTTCGTCTCCAAAAACAAAGTGTTTATGCGTTTTTGCTTTACTCTAGTAGAAATATGTAGCATCCTTTTTGCTTTTGTAAGTAAAGAACTTAGGAAAAAAAATGTGGCCCCTTAATAGGAAAGTCAAAGGCTCAGACGAAGGGCTAACGCTCGAAACGTCAGCTTTTTTCATCATCTCGCGGCGACGATAATTCATTTATCATATAATACTTCAAGTTTATACTACTCGCCGACGCATTCAATAGTTTTTTTAAAAACTTTATACCAAAGGCTTTAAACCTTTACTTTTTAAAAAGTAGTTGCACAAATCGTGTGAGACTGACCATGAGCATGATATTCACTGCCAAATACTTTTTTTCTTTTAAAAAGCAATTTTTGATTCAGCATTGTTTTCTTGTATTGATATTGTTTTGCCTTTTTGGCTGTTTGTTGTTTATTTATAGTATCTTATAGCATCAAATTGTAAAACTAACTGAGTAAAAAAGATTTCGTTTCGTTGCCATCTCGGCAACACCAGCCGTAAGGTCAACTGAGAGATTAAACTGTAAGACACTGATTATATTATGCAAACTAGTCGAGTGTGTTGCAATGAATACTTGGCCGGATGCAAAACATCTGACAGTGTCTAAAGAGAAAAAGAAAACCAAAAAACTGTTTGATATTGAACAAAAACACAAGCGAGGACCTCTTTTTAAAGCTTACTTCCTGCATAAGGTAAGCAACAGCCAGTTTCCGTTGGCTCCTCGACCTTGTGTGTGCACGCCTCGAGTTTCCCGCCTTTTTCGGTGTTGTCTGAAAAATGGCGGGGATTGTTGATGGTAGAAGTCAACGGATATATAAATTAGCTTGATGTTTCGGAAAGACTTATTTTTGTCTTCTGAAATTAGATATTTTTTCTTAGTATCTTGATGAAATATGAAAATGTCAAGTAGAATATATCTTCATTATATTTGTAAAGGTATGTAGGAATAATATCCATATATTCAGCAAGAGATTGCAGTTTATGGATTTGATGTACATCGTAAGAAAAATTACTTTTAGTATTTTGCGATATGGATTATCCTAGCTTTCTTCTTGTACTAAGGTATAAACTCGAGTAATACTTTACCCTAAACGAAATTAAACTAATATTAAATGGTAATCCTGTGCCTTCCTTGCAATCCGGTTTTAAACCC